>BPLQ01000489.1:2698989-2876489 GCA_021605075.1 Caerostris darwini | reverse complement strand
CAGACTTTTACATAAAAAAATCAAAATTAACAATACATAAAAGGCAGATCCATCTCTTCCATTTCAGTTAAGAAATTATTCCAGTTTATGAAATATCATAGTTCTGATTAAAGATGATTAAATATTAGGGTTTTTTTAATAAATTGTACCATTATTAGATTTAAAACTATTTAAATATTTAAAAGACTTTCGTGTATGATTTATTTTTAATACTATATACGTGCAAAAATAATAAATATAAAAGATGGTAAGTTATCTCGTATTTTTGTTTCTGTTATTAAGTTTAGTTACGAAATAAATGTAATGTGTGACGTTTTTACATAATGATCTCAAGAGAGAAGTTTACCGAAAATGAGTGCTGCGTAGAAATTAAACTCTTTAAATAGCAATTTGATTTGTATTTTTTAAACTTATGTATTTATGGATGAAATCGATTTATCAATATTGATAAGACTATGTTCAAATTATTTAACATGTTCTTAAATACCGTTTTCTTTTTGGGGGCAAAGCTGGGCGCATTGACTTTTGCCGTTCAACTCTCATAATAAAGTTGTAGCATATTCGCATTTACCCAAGATGAATGCCCCAAAGAAGAACACCAGCTGTATAACGCTCACCAATAAGAAAGCAGTAATGTCTCACTTTCTCTTTCTTTTTTTCAATGAAACTTCCTCATATTTGCGTAACGTATTGAAAATAAACAAAAAAAACTCCCACCAAACAATGAAATCTGGTTGCTCCAAATACCCATCAAGCAATGTGAACCCTTAATGATAATCTCCATATTTAGCATTCCAAAGTAATATTTAGAGCACAGAGCACTGGCGTTAATATAACTTCCTCTCTTTTGTATTCTTAAATAGGGATCATTAACAACGGGATCACAACTGGGACAGACTTTAAAAGCACTTTGGTATGAAAATGAGTTTACTGATATTTAAAACAATTCTTTGACAAAAAAATGCTAAAATTACAGTAATAAAATATGCATCTTGCTATATACCCTATTTCATAATAATAGAGACCTTTGATATAACGGAAACTCCACGCTTTCACTTTTCCGTTATCAGGCATATGATGCCCCTGCTCATTATCTGCGATTTATAGCGAAGCTTAAAAAGACTTTTTTGCAAAATGTATTCACTTTCACTTAAGATAATTTCGAAACAGCTGCAATCGAATGCGAGGAGCTGGATGTTGCTATAGAATTGCAATCTTCAGTTACAGATAGGAAGGATATTTAAGATCTAATAAATGTGCTCATCATGTGTAAATGCATCTTGCTATATACCCTATTTCATAATAATAGAGATCTTTGATATAGCGAAACTCCACGCTTTCACTTTTCCGTTATCAGGCATATGATGCCACTGCTCATTATCTGCAATTTATAGCGAGGCTTAAAAAGACTTTTTTGCAAAATGTATCCACTTTCACTTAAGATAATAGTTACCGATAGGAAGGATATTTAAGATCTAATAAATGTAGAAGATTGGATTTTATTCGTTTGCCAAAGAAAATTCATCTTCTTTAATTATATTCAATATGGATAACCCGACCTGCCCGAAGGCTTACATAAAAACTGAATGACCTGAAACGCGACAGCACCCACTCAGGGCTACCAGGATGCCGCCTTATCCGACTCCCCGGATAGGGTGATATGTAATAAGTACAACACCCCCACCGCTTATTGCTGCCCTCAACTGGGCTTACTGTTACTCCAGGGCATGAACGTTCACGTTATAGAGCGTGTTCGAACACACCCGCGGAGATGTGCGGATCTCTTAGCCGTCTTAAGTGACGTTTCCAGGGGGCACCGCGAGGAGGTGGATCCACTTCGCCCCCCCTTCTTTAATTATATGTGTACAATAAAAAAAATTGCAAAATTAATCTCTCATATATGCTTATACTCCACTTCTTGCTAATTGCTATTCATCTTTGCATGGCAATCCCATAGCTCCATATTTTCCCGACGAATGTTCAAATATTCGCAGAATATTTAGAATTATATTAATTTTTTAAAATCATTTCTCAAGTAAAATAGTTACACATTTGAAATATATGTTTTTTTAATTGAATTCAATACATAATTCTATTTTTATAGTTGTATAGATTATATGTACATAATTTCTACTATTTTTAAGATTCGCATAAGAATTATTCTTTTTTTTCTCCTAAGAATTTTATATGTTATTCATTTAAGAACAAATACAATTTTTTTAAAAATGAAATATTAAAAGACGTAAAGTACAAAAACAATTTTCAAAATATGCAAAGAATTAAAAAAAAAATTCTATTACAGCTGTAATTTGCAACTCAATCTAAATATCTGTTTTTGTCTATCTGAAGCATTTATTCATTTCAATACCAGATATTGTGGAAATAAAAGCTTTATTAAAGATATTCCCAGGCTACATATAGCTTTAAATTTTAGATGTATATAATGTTTTAAATAATGTTATTAATAATAATGTACTTTTAAATATTGTTAATGTAATTAGATGTATATACATGTTTACTTTAATTATCAAAATTCTAATAATTACTTATTTTTAATTTTTAAAAAAATTACTTCTACTTTTATGCTGATGAAAAATACTATACAGATATTTTCAATTATCAGTTTGATTTTATTGATATTTCAATTTTCTTATTCCTAACTTTGCAATTTAAAAGACAGTTTAAAATTAATAACGTGTGCCTGTAATTGTAAATATTACAATTTGTAATTTTTAAAAGGGCTTTAAATTAATTAAATCCCTTTTAATCCAAAATTGAAAATTAATATCTGCATGAATTGATTCATGATATTCCAAAAAATGTTTAATCTAATTTGCACTCTCCAGTACCCTAACTGGCTTTCATTACCATGGGATTATAAGTCACACACATTATAAAAACATATGTGCATTAAAATAAAATTAATTACATTTAAAACATATAAGCTCTTAATTCTTTATGAAGTAAAATTGCGAATCCTACAGCAATAAAATATTCATAAAATCTCCTTATGATTTAAAAAATGTAGTACAAAACCAAATAAAAACACAGATAAGTGAAAATTATTACAAAATGAAACGTATATATTTAAGTATTTTTACATAATTCAATTTTAATTTAATTTAATTTAATGCATATCTATATGAGCTCCATTATTTGCATGAAACACATCGAGATGGTACTCGATTTCTTGTCATGTTCGCTTTAGGATACTCTTATGAAGAGTGTCGATGCCAACAATGATCATCTGTTTAAGATTAGTCATGACTACCCGTTTAGATATCTTTAACATAATCCTGGATACCTCGTATATCAGTTATCACTTTCTACAACTTTTTTCTGTGGGGTGATGTTAAAGATATCTTATTTCAAAGGTACGATACGTACGAAATTAAAGGTACTGTACAGTGTTTTACAAGATATCGATAATCTTCTTGATGAGCTTCGTGTAACTGACGGTACCCATATAGAAATGTATTAAATGAAATTAAAATTAAATTAAATGAGGCAAACTTAAAAATATCTTCTCCTTGTGCATTAATTTTCACTAATCTGCCTTTTCATTTGGCTTTGTAATAAATTTTGGGAAATCGTAAAGTATCTTTTTGGATACCGTTCTTATTATTTTAAAAAATTTATATTAAAATAATTTTCGAAAGTCTTTTCAAAGTATAATTCCTTACACATCCCGACTCGTGGTGCAGGAATAACGTCCACAGTTGGCATGAAGGAAATCTCAAGATCGAACCTGTTGTGGGTGTGCGTTGCAGTCGCTGCTTTAAAAAACAATGGTAGCTTGTTGGCGATTATGACAATGTGTATAAGCGTCTCTCATTGACATTCAGGCATTTGCTAGAATTTTCCGAAATATCTCCATATTATAAACAAATACGTGCCAGTTACCATTAAATGTAATTTCGGTAGGTAATATCCTACCTTCACATCCCGTGGGTAATTGTTTCTTGGCATACATAAGTGCAACATGAGAATTCTCCATTTCTCGATGTACCACAAAAAAATTCTAATACAGTATTCAAAACGAGCAAGAAGCTGTTATCTAGCAGAGTATATCTTTTAAAAGTATGAATGTTCTATCAAAATATTTTATTCAGATGGTAAATGTGTATCACATAAACAGAACATGAATAGCATTATAAGACAGAGAAAAATGCACAGAAAATATGTGATTAGAGTAAAAGGGGTTTCTGGTTAGAATTTATGTGAAAGAGCAAGGAAAATGAAAGAAGAGATTTATTTTCGTATTTCTATAAATATGTGCAAAAACAGAAACACTTGAGTAATAGAGTTTCCTTTAAAGATATTTTTATTCACAGTCATGTCGATGTTACGTTATTACTAAAAAGCATTAGAAAAAAATGCAGAGAATATATTTCTGTATTGTACTTCAACTACCTTATTTCGTAAAAAAATTTAAACAGGGTATTTTCAATGTCAAAGCGAAAAAGTAATTTGATAAAATACCATTCCGTTATTGTTTGTCAAAAATAATTCGCTTTAAATTTGTTTTGTAGGCAATTAAAGCAAATAAAAAAATGTAAAACAAAATAAAGTATTTCATTTACCCAATAATTCAAACAAGTTATGTATGATCAAATGGAAGAAAGGAAGTTGTATTGAATTTTTGTGTTGTATTTTTTCCCTTTGACAAATTTGGTTATAGTAGAAATCGCGTTATGCGAAACAAAAATTGCCCAAAAAAAGATTTATTTTCTAGCAGTTGTAAAAGGAAACAATACACAATTTTAACAATAAGCGTAATATATTTATGAAAATAACTCTTGTTCATATTTAATATAGATTAATTTTACCTCATGTTTTATTCGACAATGCTATTAAGTTACAGGTTAAGTTATTAGAAATTGTACGATGTAAAATAAATTTATAGTACAAAGACAGAGTTAGGATTTAAAAGAAAAAAATTTATGCAATGTATATTTCTAACAATGAACGATGTATATATTGCTAATAATCATATGAATTCTAGGAGATATAAGTCCTTTATATTTATTTTATTTATTTAACGATATATGAAGTATATTTTGAATATGAATTTTTAATTATGTAGGGCATTACTTGTTGGTAACAATCAACATTTATCTGTCGAATGGGAGTGAAGCAAATTTCCTCTTCTGGCTATTTATATGTATATGTATCTATATGTATTCAATGTAACAAAAATCATTACATTCTTATTTGCTCGGAATGGATTTAAATGAAGAGGAAATCAAAACTGAAATTGATGAAACCAAGACTTAATCAAATAAAAGTATTTTATTAATCACAATAACTTTAAGAATTCTAAATCAAAACTGCTATAGTACAGTTAGGGCTATTGTAGATACAGGACTCAGCTCTCGTATTTCAACAATATAAGGAGTAGAGGTATTAAATTAAAGCCTAAATGTAAATAAAAACTCATTCATGGTCATTTGGAACATATGCCTTTTCCATTAATACGTCAGTGTTATAAAAATGCTGTGAAATTGTTTTAAAAATTAGCCCATTATTCGTTTGATAGTTTGGATATTAAGTTTTATGAATAATACACGCAATAAATCTAAAATAAGAAAATTTGTAGAATTTTTCTACAGGAATTAGAACATGATGATAAAATTATTAATAAAAATATTCAATCTGACAATTTCCCTTCTTCTAATGATGTACATTTTTGTAATATAATTAAAAATGAATAAGAAAAAAAAAAGGTATTATCAGAGTTAAAGCTCGAATAATAGAGAGTATCGATAATCCATTCTTTGTAACACCCATATTATTACCTGATAGACGTATTTAACGTAACGCAAAGATGAATAGAGCATTTTCATGAAATGAACTGTTATGGAGGTACGAAAATTATATTGAATATTTTGCATGATAAATTCTTGATCTGGAACTATCCATTATGTCTTGATAAACTGTATGAAGTACAAACTCTATAATGCTAGTTTGCAGAATTTGGTTATTGGCAGGTGATTGTGTGGAAGACGCAAAGTTCTATTAAATTGTCGGGAAGATCTTGTAGGTCCCTTGTACATTAAACATGGAGGTAAGACATGGGTAGCTTTGCTTACCTGGGCCATTTATAGAGCCATTTATCTAGAATAAGTTACGTCACTTAGCATGGAATCCTTTCTTCTCTCTCTCTCCAATGTTTCATCACTATAAGGGATCGTTAGAGTATTATACATTTTCATAATGGAAGCAATTTCAAAGATATATTCAACGATCTTTGGGAAATTGACTGGAATAATGTTTATAATCTAGTTGGATTATATTGAATCCAGTGGTGATTTAACAACCCCCCCCATTCTGCTTGGGGGGAGAAGATTGTTAGGACACTGAAAGAACTTTTAATTAAAATATTGGGAAGAGCAGTTCTAACTTATGTAGAACTGCAAATCATCTTATGTGCCTATGAGTCTGTGATCAATTTGCATCCTCTTGCATATCTCTCTGACACCTCAAATGATTTAATTCCTCTTAAAACTTTCAAGTTCCTTCTTAAAACATCTGAATGTTAAGTGACTGGATTCTAATCATAGTCGTAAACGTATACGATATTGTATTACATTTTAGGAAGCATTACGAAGACTCTTCCCAATGTACCCCACATTGGCTTGTTGATCCTACAGTAAAGACAGAAACATCAACATTCCAATGTGAAATTGGTTGAGATAGTTCTCTTTGGAGACGATTTCAAGAAACATCTTGATTGGCCTCTTAACAAAGTGACCGAACTTATACTTGGAAAAGTGAAAAAGTAAACTTTCAAACTGAAAAGTTATTCAAATATTTTAACCAGACTTATCCAGAAAATTCAGAACTGTCATCTAAAGGGGTTAAAGATTCATTTTTACAGAACATATTTCTGATACTTCTGGACGTTTCTGATTTATCAGATCCATGCGAAGTATTCAATTGCGTCAACATTTTGTTCTACTTAATACTTCAAAAGAGTTTTGAGTCCCCTTGTAGTGAACATGGATTTAAAATGGGGGGGGGAGGGATTTCGAAAACAAACATCACTTATCCATCGAATCTGAATGAAACAATCGTCAAATTTCCTTTTCCGAATAAGTACCAAACCTGAAATTTTAGTTGGAGATTGTGTTCGTGATTCTGTTGTCGATGTTGTGTACATGAAGCTATATTTTTATATGTTTCGTCATTAATTAAATGTTTATTTTGCAGAAAATAATTTGCAGTTTTATAATGATTTAATTTAAATATTAGATAGTTACTAAGCATCGGTTAGACGTTCGAGAGCCGTTTGTTTTTGATTCTACATTATTGAAATACAAAAATATTGTACACAGAAGACAATAGAGCTATAAAATATATTTAAACAAAGAAATATTTAACATTTTTTTAAAGTTCAATAGCAATATACAATCTAAAATTTATGTTAGAATTGAGCGCATAGTAAAAGAGAAGAAGGCGAAAATATTTAAATACATTTATTAATATTCCCCTACATAAATAAATTTAAAATACTGATAATTTTGAAAACTCTGTCCACAATGCTTATACAACATAGTATTCTCAGATTAAAATTTTTGAATAAGATGGTTTATATTCTTAAACCTCTCATCATATACTTTAATTTACGGAAATATTCCTAATTCTTTTAAATTTGGTGTAAGAATGTTGTGTTGTATAAGAATTTTTCTACTTGTTGAACGACGTTAAAGCGAGATTTTCTGTAAGAATCTGTGTTACACAAATGCTTCTTGGGTTAGGTTATATTCATTTAATTCAGATTGGTCCACTTCATCGTTGATACGATTAAAAATATTTAATTGAAAAGACTTAAGACATTGACTATAATTATTTTAACTGTTTTCGTTTGCAATAAAATATCACGATTCTAATAAAATAAATCACGAAAATAACAAAAATTACTAAGAAAACGTAACATTTTCTCATGCTCTGAATACAGATGTAGGTGAAATCAAGAATATAGTAAATAAATTCAATAAAAAAACCATGCTGATCTGCATTTCATTTCTACATTTGTAAAACTGAAGGCTAATGGCCGTGTAAGAGAACGGCCTTTTTTTAGATCAAAAGTTATTAGCATACTAACCCTGTAATGAGGATACGACATATCGCTGTGGATAAGATTTTTGATTCAAAGTTAGGTTTGAGAAGATCACTGCATACTGATTGTATTAGATCAAAGTTCTATGTTTTTAAATTCCGAATTCACAAAAAAAAAAAAGTTTTTTGTTTTTCACAAAGAGTATGTTTTTCCTTTCTCTAATGAGGTTTGTACTGAATATATCAATCGTCGTAGCGAAAAAAAATAAAGTTTTAAAGTTCGTTGGACATTTTAGAATGTAGTATATGCTTAAGAATAACAATGGACAAAAGAATTGGGATAGTAAACTTTCTCTTTCTAAATATTTCTTTTCGTTTTATAATACAAAATTTTTTTCTTTCCTTCATATTATCATATTCATATTATTTAAAAGGTGGTAAACCACGAAAAGTCGATGAAAATTACAGCTATTTGCTTTTGGATAAAAATAATGATATCTTCAGTTTCTATATTTATAAATATTAAAATGATTCTTAGCGGGTTTGTAACTGGTTTTTATCTGGCCTTTTTTTAAATATGGCCAGCTTGTTTAATTATTTATACCCTCTATACATTAAGCGTCTCTATACAATCATGAAAATAAATTTAAATTTCTGTGAAATTAAGTTTCGATTACTTGGAAAAGGACATTTACAATTTAAAAAGAAAATACAATTATTCCTAATAATATTATACTTTCAAAATGAATTAATTATATTTTAAATGCATAATCTTAATTCTAAATTATAATAAAATTTCGTACATAATGAAAGACCATTTAACCATATATAAAAATTGCAATATCGTCAAAATGTTAGATTTTTTAATAAAGCTCTATAAAAGTATATTAACAGTTTTTATATCAATAAAAAATGTCTTTGTAATAAATTAAGTATATAGAAGCATTACATTAAGTATATAGGAAAGTTAAGCATATTTATTTAGAACAATATATTCATAGCTTTGTACAGTATTTATGTAATAGATTTAAACCATGTATATAAAATTTAAAATTAAAATTTCTATAAAAATAGCAATGAAAATATTCTATGGCATTTAACCAAATTATCCTGACGATTTTTAAATTACTTATATATTTACCTACAATATCTTTATCTGCCAAAAAAAAGTCACCATCGTATCAACAAATGTTTCTAGAATTTTGGATAAACATATTATCTCACAAAAGTTTATTCTCAGTTGGCAAATACAGAAAGGTGCTAAAAAAATGAAATTTTATACAGTTTATTTTAAGAATATGTTCTTTTTATAAAAACATGGCACCAAGCAAGTAATTATTTAAATTGAAATATTTTCAGGGAAAGGTTTTAAATTCTACGTTAGTTCAATCTACATAATAAGTTATTCTAAATGGCTAAGAAATATAGTATAGTTTTGACTAAATGTTTTGGAGAACAAATTCTGTAAATACAGAGAGGAATTCTTTTAAAAGTGCAGAGAAGAAGCTTAGAATTTTAAATGGATATAGCTCAAATTCGAGGAAAATAAATATTAAAATAAATAGCAACAACGAGGAAAATATATGTTAATCAAATGAAAAAAGTTTTATTCACACAATATGTTTTTTTCCGTTTCTTAAAGATTTTAAAATATCAATTCTTAAGTTTCATTCTATTCAAAACCATACTCTTAGGAAATATTCCTGGAAATAAATAAATGACATCCGTTTACAGAAATTTAAATATTATTGATTCTTTTTTAAAATATAAATTATAATATATTGTATTGTATTGTATTGTATTATTTCATGTGTATAAGTTTCGAGCAACTGCAGTTTTTACAGAAAGCTTTACAAGAGAAAAAAGTGTTTCTTTTAATAGAAACTCAAACATTTATAGTGTTCGTGTTTCTGTTAAATTCTAAAGATAAACTAGGGTAGTAAACTGATTAAAACTTGATTGTAGAACAAATGGTTAAAAGTAATCTGACTTTTCACAAATAGTTCTTCAAAGAGTACAAATATATCTTCAAAAATGAGAAGTGATCTTTTATCGACTTGTTTATTTCAAAGTTTTATATTGACTTGATTCTTTTTAACTTAATACATTTTCTATTTAAACATTATATTTTTATAACGTTTGAAAAGACTAAAACTAAATATCCAATTACTGCAAAATGTTAATTTATTTCAGTAGATAATTGAATGAAATCAAAATAAACCAAATAAGAGACATTTTAAATTAATTTATCTAATGAATATTTTAAATCAAATAAAATTATCTAAATTTAAATATTATTTTAAATATAAAAATACATTTGTTTAGATTAGACATTTGAAAAAATTCAAATTTATAATTATGAAAGCATTACACTCAAAGATATTATGGATATTCATAAACAGTTTAAAATTTTAAAAAATCCTAAATATTATATAATTCCACTCTTAAATTACTTATAATTTATTTTCTATCATAGTAACTAATTATCGTAACTAAAAACGCACATTAATTTCTGTGAACAAAGTTTAAAAATTACAAATAACTTCGAATTGCTTAATCTGTTTTTTGTGCACCAATTTAATGCTTCATTCCTTAAAAATTTTAAATCTTAATTCTTTAAAACATATTATTCTCTAAAATAAATATAATTATCTTTTCAACACCACATGGTGACAAACATACCAAAACGAGCTAGGCTATTCAGGCTGAATGTCCATCAACTAAGCTCACTCGTGCCTTCATCATGTCATGCATTTTAAGTAAGATTTTAAAAACTTGATTCCCATTGGTAAATGTAATGTACGTTATTTTAGACTTCATATAATTTTTAATATAATTTTTTTGTCAAAAAGTAGGAACATTGAATCATTTCGCAACTAGAAAATACATTTATTACAAAAAGAGCTGTGGTACAGATTGATTCATGGTCTTTGTGATTACGATGACGACTAGTTCATTTGCAATCAAGTCTAACAGCTAGAAATACAAGAATTTATTTTAGATTTCATTAATTGGATTTTTATTTCAGCATTCACATAATTTTTAATTCAATTTTATTATTTGAAAAGCAGAATCATTGAAGCATTTAGCTACCATAAAATGCATTTATTCCTGAAACAGAAATTGTTCTGGTACAGATTGATTCAAAGTCTTTGTAGATTCCGATGATGACTAATTCATTTGTAATCAAGTCTAACAGCTAAATTTACAAGAATTTATTTTAGATTTCAATAATTGGATTTTTGTTTTAGATTTCATTAATTGGATTTTTATATTAGATTTCATATAATTTTAATTCAGTTTTACTATTTAAAAAGTAGAAATATTGAATCATTTAGCTACCATAAAATGCATTTATTCCTGAAACAGAAATTATTCTGGTACAGATTGATTCAATGTCTTTGTAGATTCCGATGATGACTAATTCATTTGCAATCAAGTCTAACAGCTAGAATTACAAGAATTTATTTTAGATTTCATAAAATTTTAAATTCAATTTTATTATTTAAAAAGTAAAAATATTGAAACCTTTAGCTGCCATAAAATGCATTTATTCCTGAAACAGAAAGTGTTCTGGTACAGATTGATTCAATGTCTTTGTAGATTCCGATGATGACTAATTCATTTGCAATCAAGTCTAACAGCTAGAATTACAAGAAATTCTCAACTGTCCCAACCGCAATTACGCTCGATTGTCTACATTTCGAGTGCGATGCAAGCTTCACATTCCTTTGCAGAAGATCGGAGAGGATCGTTTTGACGCATGAGAACTGCTGAAAGATAGGATGCAATTCCACCACAGTTAACGACAAGGAGAAATTCGAGAACAATTAATTTCTGTGAAAGCTGAGATATTTCGGTTCGTTAGACTTGGTCTAATCCACATTAAAACGTGTTGAACCTGTTAAGCTTAAGGTTTAATTGGATTGAAGTTATAAATTGAATTTATTTCAAACGATTTTTACAGGTACGAAAATCTTAATATAAATTTCTGTTAAAGTTAGAATTCGTGTAGGAATTATAAGGTTTCGTGATTTCTGGTTAATTGGAACAATGAAAAAGAGTACTTTCATCCATTGCCATCAATAAATCCTTATTATCACAGTTTAAATGTAAGTTGTTGTAATAATAACGTATTTTTCTAAAAATAAGAGAATTTTTGAGAAAATTTAATATGAATAAATTCGAAAAGTTTGTTTTTCATAAAGAATCAATCTCAAATTTTGTCTATATTTATTTCTAACAATATTTAATGAAATACAATTTTCATGTCAATTAGCAAATTTAGTTTATTAGTAATTTCAGCCAGATAAAATATTTTTAAATTAAATTTAAAAAATCTTTAATCTTAACTCAAATTGTAGAACTTTGATGCATCTCATTATGTATTATGAATTTTTGAATTAAAGCATTTTAATGAATACCATTTATAAATAAGCATTTTACCAGAAGCGGTCTCTGTCTTACAAATCTATCTAAATAGCTTTTATTTTCGATTTTTTTAATTCATTTGTCTTTAGTTCTATCTTTAACAAAGTTCTACTTTTTCAATGCAAATTATGTAGCAGCAACTTATACTCAAAAAATATTTAATGCTATTTCACAACATACTTTTACTGTTATAAATCATAATTACTTTATTTAAATGAATTTATAGTCATTTTAAATATTATGATAAATATAAGAAGCTGCAAAAATATATTTTGCATTACATACTGTATAATATTTTTGTAACCATATGGTTATAATTAATATCATTAATTGCCTAAAAAAAATATAATTTTTATTTGTAAATTTATATTTAATAAAAAATTCTATTCTTATTTCATTTTATTCATAATAAATTCACATGAACCTCAGTAACTAAAAATTACTATAAATCTTAAGTTTCTTATAATGAACTTAATAATGAGGAAACTTAACTTACTTTTCCTTATAATTTAAACACATTAATTTTGTAATCATTTCAAATATTCATACATCTGTTCAGAAATGATAAACCCAAACTGGCATCAACATGTAATCTAACACCACGGGTTATTATGTAATTCCAGATAAAGAGGAAGATATTTAAAATGGCTAAAACTCACATTAATAATTCATTAAACAAAAATCTTTTGTACTATCGAATGCAAAAAAAATTATATTGTTTTTTTTTCCTTAAATCTTGAACACAATGACATTTTTTCTGATAATATAATGAAAGAATGCATCCTTCTTGAAGTAAAATAGAGATGGCGTAGAAAAATCGGGCAATTAAATCTCTGAATTTGCACTGAAAAAAAAAGAGAAAGATTTTTCCTCTGAAGTCACAGCATTCGCATTTCCTAGCCACCTCTACAAGCATTTAATGAGTGATAAGCCCTAATGACTTCCCTGTATGCACATTTTCATGCTTCCCTTCTTCCACAAACTATTGCGGCTAATGATGTTCAACTGTGTAATCAAAGAGCATGCGCGTTTTCGATTATTTTCTAATAAGAAAGAATTTCCATTTTTTTAAAAAAATATTTACTGACTTGCTCTTGTGGTTTGATAACGATTAGATTCCGAGTCTTATTTAATCTGTGAAGGAATCAATACTTGGTTATCGACTTTTTCAGTTAGATAGTTTTGGAGTTTATGCACGACAAAAAATTAAGAGGGATTCATTTCAGAGTATTTCGTTCTAAGATATGATGCCTATCTTCAACAGAAAACTACTTTGTAGTTTTTTTAAATGAGTTTTTAATCATTATTCAATAAATTATAAAAACGTTAATATAATTAGGAAAAATATTTCAAATGTCGTTGTTTTTATACTATTAAGACATTATCAAAATTGCATTTTATGCTACTATACCTATCAATAAAATTTGTTTTCCTATAGATCTAATATTCTTCAATTTAGTTTGTTTTATTTCATTGAGAAATTCTGCTGCAAATTGCTGAAATTCTGCCAAAAATTCTGTTAATAATATGAAATTACCATATTCAATACTTACTTTAAATGAAAGAACTTATCGTACGCACATGATTAATAATGCACACATTAATTTATTTGAGAACAATCAACTAAAAATTATATTTATTTAACGGAGGCCTGACTTGACTTGGTGCTGTGAGATGTATGCTAGCTAATTCTGCTTTAGTAAGCATACATCTCAAAGCACCAAGTCAAGTTAAGTTTAATGTGAATTTTCTTAATTAATTCTTAAACAATATAAAATATATAATAATTAAAATCAATAAGCAATTACACTTATGAAACAACTTTAAAAATATGTTTACATCCTAAGAGCTTGCAAAAAAATTCTTTTTTTATCCAAGAAATAGTTTCTTCGATGATTAAATTATGAAAAACACGTTATAAGAAAATCAAAAACAATTTTTTGTCAATCTCAGAGGGGAGACAATGTTTTTTTTTTTTTTACTCTTAAGATTACAATTGATTTTTTGTAGTGAAATAAAACTATGCTATTATAACCTCCATTACGAGATTGAACAATTTTATGCAAGGTGTTTATTCTTGTTTTTCTTTTCAATTTTGAAACAGGAAAATTATTCATAAACTCTTCTGATCAAATGTTATACATATTTAACCATTGCAGCTTTTAAGCAGGATTGAAATATGAAATATTTTCATGCAAATTACAATCAAAAAGATTGAAGAATTTTTTCCCAAAATATGTTTGCACTTTTGCTGATTGAAGATATAGATTTGAAATTATGAAAATATACATAAAAATGTAGTGCTGTTATTAAAACTAATAAAAACTCTTTATTTTGAGTTTAAACAGAACTTTTTTTCTCTCTTGAGCTTTAAACTCAAGAGAGAAAACAGTTCTGCATTCCTACATATTTTATTATTACAGCAATATTTCAAGGCATTACATTATATCTACTTATTTAAGATGTTAAAAAAAACTCTTACATCAAGGGTTTTTTTCTGAAATACTTCTTAAAATTATTTTATACTTTTGTCTCTCAAGTACAAGAAAAAGCAGTTGCTGATTGGTTTGTCGCTGTATGGTCATTTTGTGCACAATTTAGGTTAATTATGTGGAAACCTACAGTTTAATGTGGAATCTGAACTACTAACAAACGTCCATGCCACTGCCAGGATTTGAACCTGAAGCCTGTGGTACCAAAGACCAGAGAGCTAGCCAACTGGCCATCAGGCCGGACTGTTGCTGAAGTGATATTAAAACTACTATCTTGAGTTTTCTCGCGTCAGGTGTGTGAAGTTCCAAATTTATAAACTCTTCTGAAACAAAAAATTTAAAATATAGCAAAAAACATCCAAAACAACAATTTGCTACATACTTAAGAGAAAAACTTCTATTAAATATTCTGTACGCATAACAAGAATACGATATTTATGGGAGCTTTTATATCTAATTTTAACTGAATAACATAATTCTGTTATCCAAAAATTTAATATCTCAAATAACTTTTTCTGATAGTTAAATTAATTAAATGCTTTCATATAAAAGTGCAGTATTTCTTTTTGCAAATAAAATATATATTAACAAATATAAATTTAAATAATAATAATTTGTTATAACCTACATATTTTTTATATTTATAACATCGAACTGGATTTTTATAGATTTTTATTGAACGAAAAAGTTTCCAAAACAATCAGTTTCTACTTGATTGATTTCTATAAGAAGTACTAAAGCAAAAAATTAATATACTTGTCACGTTCTTCAAAGGTAAAAAAGGAAACTCCAGAAATATAAGAAGGAGACATCTGTTGTTGTAACGAAAGATAAATAGCCGTGTTCAGTTTCTTTGTATCTACAGCCCGTACTTTTTATTCGTCAGATTGATAGCATTGTTGATAAAAGAAAATTAGTTCGTCAGCCTATAACTAAATCAGAGCGGGACATTTTTTTCTTATTTTGCTGCAAGGATTAAAACAGACATTCTTCCAAATTTAAAATTGATTCAAAAATTTATAAATCTTATCATTAATTAAAATTTTATATATCTTACCACTCATTAAAATTTATAAATCTTACTATTCATTGAAAAATAAAAAATCTTATCATTCATTAAAAAATTATAAATCTTACTATTAATTAAAAAATTATAAATATTACGATTCCTTCTCAGAAAATATAGATTTATATATATCATTTTTGCTTTCAAATATAGAAGATTTTGGTTAGAGGTCATTCGCCGCAAGAAAAGTTGATATGTAACAGATTCAACGTCATGAAGGAGCGCCACAGAGGAAATGTCACACTTCACCCGCATTTTGCTGCCATATTTTTGAACGAATTTCTCCACGGATTACATCTAATAGGTTTGGAACTTTAACGCGAATAACACTACTTCGGGCGAATCTTATGCCAACTTTGGAAATCCAATGTAAGCACTTTCTGGTCTATAGGTTTATAAGACATGTGTGAATTCATTTCGACTTCATTCATTTTGTTTCAAACCTGGTTATCCACTTTGAAAATCCAATATGTCATCTCCCAATACCTCCGGCTCCTTGTATAAAACGGTGTTTTGCACTAAAAAACGAAACAGTTAACATTTTTTATGTATATATATAAATAAATAAAGTTATTAACAATATTATACATTATCAACTTTCGTATACAATATTGTTTTAGAACATAAAATATTATAATACCTCTAAGTTTATAAAATAATCCTTAGTATTGATCAAACTTTAAATATTATCATAGTTTACTAAACTCAATCAATTATTTAAACTTAGTTATCATTAATTGGGAAGGACCTCAAAAATAATGAATATATGAAATCTGTTTAGAAATTTTAACTAAAGGAAAATGCTTTTCAAAGGAAACTATTTTTGTACATAATTTGATTATTATTTTCTACAATTGCTGATTTGAAACCTGAAGCATTCCTAGCAGTAAAGCAAAATTTGAACTAATCTCCAGAAGAACAATCAAACAAAAATGAATTCATAGATGAGATTTGTTAAGTATTTTATTCAAGTTACTGTTTAAAGTGATGCTATAATCATTATGCCAGACATTAAATTCTTCAAAAATTTTATTTTGTTATTTCACATTATTTTATGAAAATAATCATACTCAATTGTATTTCACCGTTTTCATGATATTTTTATTTCAAGTTCGTTTTTTAAAAAATGTTGTAAATCAAAGAAACAGTCCAGATGTTGGATTTCTTAGCGCATTGTTCTTTTACCACCTAACTCATTGACTGTTGAATTTAGGGTACTAGGTGCAATATTCAATGAGGCAAAGTACTACCAGCTGACATGCTGCCACAGCTTTAGAAGATAAATTACTTTTAAATGGAAATCTGTGGATCATTGTTCTTAAAGGCTGGATATATAGTTTTATAGACCCACTGTAAAAGGCAAGAAAAGTTTTATGTTACAGTAGGAGGGTCGAATAACATATTATTTTTACATAAATCAATTGCATGAAATAATAAAAACATCTTTTTCCTTGTTAAAATTAATATAATTTAACTTTCCGAGAAATAATTTTACAATTTGAATACAATTTTGGAATAAACTTCTATAGCTTATTATTACACTAGATACATGCGATTACTTTTAATTCTTGATGAAATAGTACTAATGGAAACGTTATTCAAAAATATTAGAAGCAATATAATTATCAATGAAATATATATATACAGTCGATTTATTTAAATTGTAATACTTTCATAAAAAAAATAATATTTTTAAAATGACCTTTATTCTATAAGTAAGCTATTCATCAATTAAAAAATAGATACTTTCAAACAAAATAAATTGCCATATTCAATGGACGATTGAATCTTTAATTTTAATTAATTGCTTTATGGAATTTTAAATTTAAATGAAAATGTTCTATGATATATTATTCTTATCCACTGTAAAAGTGTTTTCCTAATATTACCAGTTGTTCACATCTGTAAAAATCTATATATCTGTACCTATTGTAAAAATCTTCAAAAAGAAGACAAATAGTAGAATATATAAAAAAAAACTAAAATTGCAGAAATGGCTAAATTAAATTTTGCATGTAACAGAGTAGTACATATCAACGATCACACAATAATATATTTTTCCTCCTCTCAATTAATAATATCACACAAATAATTTTTAAATTTATGAATTAAAATTTATACAAAGCAATCAAATAATTATTATTAGCTATAAACTTTATTTTCGAATAGAAAAGTTAAAAATAAAGTTCAATATTTTCTATTCTTAATATAAAAATAGGTGTATTTAATTTTCAATTTGTTTCCATTTATATTTTAAAACTTAATGAAAAATATCTTAGCATAACTATTTTTGCGAACAAATGAAATGCTTACCTTATTTTATTTAAAATTATGGTATATAGACAAAACTTAAAAGTCTATTAAAATTTATTATATTCTAGATGTTATATCATTTTAAATTTACATTGAACATTTAATTATTATCTGAGCAAAGCTGTTAAATAAATTTATATTACAAGTACTGATTTTTATTTTATATATGTGATATATAATAAATGATCAAACTATTAGATACATTTAAATGATATTTTTACGGTAAACGTTACAATTGCTCTTCTTGAATTTTATTAAACAATTTTAGGTAAGAAATTGGAATTCATATTTTTTTTTCTCCAGAAAATGTAGGAGCTTTCAAGAAAATATTTAATAAATAGTCAGAAGGTTGAGCAGAAAATCAAAGTTTTGATTCCTTTTTACATGTCAATTTATTGAGAAAAAAAGTATGATTTTGAATATAATTAGAACAATTTCGTAGAATGAAAAATAACTTGCAAAAGAATATGATGCTTACGGGTTTAGAAAATTAATAGTAATATTCAAACGAATATAAGAAATACAAGTCCACTTTTTTTATAGTATTCAAAAATTATCGAAGATCTAAATTAATTTTATTACTAGTACTGATTTTTATTTTATCTATGTGATATATAATAAATGATCAAACTATTAGATATTATCTAGAAAATTTATCTAGAAAACATTCATTAAAGGCTGTTTTTTAATATCATTATAGGCATAATTTTCAGAATGGGTAGGAATTTATCTTTTGAACCGTACAAAACTTTTCTGGATATAGTTGAACTGCCACAGTCTGAAAATTTGTAGTTCTCTATTACAATAAAATATGAGTATATCTCATAATTTGTCCAATAAGTATATTATGTACAGTTGATAAATTAATACATCTCTACAGTTCCTAATTGATCTTTAAAATCTATATACCAAAAATCAATTGCAACAAATTATTTCATGACTATTCTTTTAATAACTACTATTACTATTATTATTTATATTATTTGATAAGTTAACATATGAAACTAATTTAACCAGAAATCCTTTTTAGAATCTCCAAAAAAATATAATACTAACATTATAATATTGCAAAGCGTTCAATTTTTTTTATTTACAAACTGAATCAAAGTTTATCCATTATTTATTAATTTAATGCTTTGAGGACATCTTATAAATATCTAAATAAATGTAATCTATATCGGTAGATAAATTTATTCTTTTTTTGTATCGATAACTATTTTACCAATCTTTGTTGCTGCATTGTTTTGATCATGCTTCAATCGGTATCAAAAAGGATCTTGAAAATCTATACAGCAAAAATCAAATACAGTTCTTAATTTATTTGAAGTTCATAAAGGTATGAAACTAATGAATCAGAAGCTATTCTTATGGTATTCAAAAATACAATGCCAACATTATAAAACAGCAAAATGATTGAATTTTTTTATTCACAGCCTCAGGTAAAACTGAATAAAAAATTCTCCGATATCTATAAATTTAAAGTTTGGACACATAATGAATATTTAAACAAATTAAATCTATATCGGTAAATAAATTTATTCCTTGATAGTATTGATTACTAGTTTACCGAATCTCTGATAATACTCCGATTCTAATCAGACCATTTTCACCGAGAAGAGATTCCTTTTTGCACTACAACTTCTCTGGCATCCTTTTTCTATTCATCTTCTCAGAAGTGCACAGCAAAAAGAATCAAACACCGACCTTTCATTGATTTTCAGGCACTTAAGAAATCTTTTGCTTTTAAACCCACTTAATATAACTTTGGTGGTTAAAGGAAATGTTTCCCTTTCCGTTAAGATAACAATAACCTTTTTTATCTTTTTATTAAACTTTTAGGCTTGAAATGTCACGTGCTACATTTATTTAAGTTCAAAGATCTGTAACAAATAAACTTATACAGTAATTAAAATAATAATTATTTTAAGTATAATATTTCTTCATTATGTATAAAATGTTATAACATATTTTATATAATCATTACATTATCACTAGTGATCGTTTAGTAATTTACACTAGTAAATGAAAACAAATATATTATTTTCTATGCGTGTGAAAATGTATTGAAATTTTAAGAATATTCACTAATAGTTGTTATATATTCAACTTACGTGACATTTTATTCTTTTTAAATTCTTCATAACTTTTTTTTAATGTATTACTGTAACCTTCTTAGTTTCATTAAGTGTTGATGCAATTTTATTGAAAAATTATAATGATAAAAGTTATGCAATAATTAAAATAATATCGTACGTAGTTTAATTAATCACAAAATGTAATATTTTAAAATATTTCATTAGATATATTTTTATAACATATAAAACATATATTTTTTTTATTGCATATAATTTTTATTACGTAAAATATTTTTTTTTTACTACTCTTAAAATGGATATGCTATATTCAATGTACACTTTATTTATAGTAATAAATGAAATGCACAATTCCTAAATCACAATAAATGTATTATATTCGATGAATGTAAAAATTCGTAGAAATCTCAAAAATATTCGATATAAATGGTTATATTTTTAAAATTAAGTAATATTTTTAATTATGTACATTTAAAATATCAGTTTTTAAATTAATTCAACCAACCTACAACTAAAAATAGTCATAAAAGCCACCATCATTAGAGTAATGACGTTTTTTTTCAATTTTTGAAAGATGGAAGTTTAAATTACAAATTTCTTTCTGGACCACATCGTCATGAAAAACATTTTTATAACAAAATTTGGAATAAAAACTAGTAAAGGAAGAAACGCCAGGTAATATTGATCAAAGTTAGCGAGAAATAGATAAACCTTTAAAATAATTTCTTGCATTTCATCACTTCTTGCATCAATAATTTGATCCTCCATTCATTTGATTTCAAGTATCAAATGAATTGATTAGTTGTTTAGTTGAGCTAAATTGTTTAGGTTAATAATAAATTTACTTATAATAAATTTAAAGTTCAGACCAAAGTTACAGAAACATTATTAGTAAAACTTTAAGATAATAAATGAAGCTGTCTCTCTTTTTACATTAATATAACCCAACTTTGGATCCTTAATTACTTGTACTGTAAAAAGACCACGAATAATATTTTGATCGTCCCTAAGATAATTTATTTTTGTTGTCTTTTGTATGTGAATTTCAAATTCTATGTTCAGTCCGTGATCCCTCTCATTTCGTAAGCAATTTTCAATGAGAGCACTACTTCAGTGATTAACATTGATCCCTGGTGGGATAAAACAGTTTGCAATGACCTACAGTTGGAATTATAGTTTAGAATAAACCAATCTTAGACAGTAAGAGCATTTGGGACATTCACACTCTCCACTTACCTTTTCCATTGTTGTGGAGTGACTTTCAGGTATTCAGATTAAAATTTTTTCTGTCTTGGTGTGGACATGTTATTTGATGATATTCTTACGCATAAAAAATATTTCACAAATTGGATGTTGCTATATTCCTTAGTTTGAAAATAAAAAGGAAACCCCCAGCTCAATCAACTTTCGTTTAACTGAAAAACAGTGTAAACTTTACCTCATAAATTATATTCTATCTAGAATTCCATGAGAGTAAATTTAAAAGAGTAAATATTTTTAGTTACTCAATCAACTTGATATCTTCTAAAATTTATCTATTTCAATATTTTATAAATTAACATTTTTTCTTGTTCAACAAATGAATTATAAATTTTGAAGTAAATTAACCAGATGAGTAATATATTCTTTTTAAAACTGCAAAAATGCTGAAATCTATGCTTGATTCTACTCACGCAGAATGAAACATATAAGTTAAAAGGACACAAATACCAAATCTCTTGAGATTTCCCGTGAATCAATAAAGGTCTAGGAGATGTAAATCAATTAAACTAAAAGCAACATTATCTCAATAATGTCTTAAATTTCCTGACAATGTTTAGAATTACATCCTAGGGGAACAATTAATTTCGTACCCAAATTAACATAGACAAATTAGACAAATGCTTCAGCATATCTTGTCTTTAAAACTAGCGTTAATTGGAATCATATGTGAAACATTTACTTGCAATTTAATACTTTTAAGGTATTAATTTATTGCATATTTTATGTAATTATATTTGAAGCTTCTTTTAATATTTATCTTTTAATTTTTACTACACTCTCTTAAAACTCCTAAAAATAAGTTATTTATTATATTGTGTAATATAATACATTTCCTTACGATTAATATTATAAAATCTTAATTATAATTCTAAAAAATTTAAAAATTATTGTGCTAGTGATTTTAAATTAAATTCAAATTCATAAAAACCATACATTAAAATATTTTGGTAAGTAGAAATGCGATAACCAATACTGATTTTATAATCTTTTTTTCTGTTTTATATAATCTTGTAGTACCTGTTATTGCCCAGATATTAAAATATTATTCAAAGCAATACAGAAACATAAAAAAAAATTGTAACCTCCTATGATTTACTTTAGATTCAATAGCAAAATATTCAGATAAACGTTTAAAACAGTCTAAGATCAGTAACTGATCAGTAAGTTTTGATTCAGAGGGCGCAGGATTATAAGGAAAATATAAGATGAGAAAATTAATCCCGAGAATTTAGTTATAACACTAAAGCAGGACGATGGAAATGTCCTTGTATAGGTGTGCATCTCAGCATCATTATTAGTAACTTTATATATATTGATGCCATAACGAATTATGCGCTTTATTTAAATATTTCAAAAAACAATTTATTTATTTATTTATAATTTTTTTGCTCATGATAACAATTGTAAGCACATGGCTCTCAACTTTTGCCTCTGATATCTTTATAACTATTCTAAAATTTTGAAGAGTACCTTAGCTGCAGCATTTCAAACCCAACAGAATACAGAGAATCTTTGGAGAGAATTGAAGTACGAAGATACAACATTAAAATAAAAAGCGAACTAAAAACAGCAATGATGGATGGATGAAAGAATATTGGTGCAGAAATTACAAAAAAAACCCTAGTGAATTCAATTACCAAACGTTTAAAAGCTATTGTAAAGCTGCATGATGATCTACGAAACTCTAATTTACCGACATATTAAAATATTTACTAACATGTATAGAGTTTTTCTAAATGTACGAAGATTTTTGTGTGGTAATTTTTTTTTATTACATTTCGATTATTGGTTTTTCCAAAAAAATTTTACTTCTTACTAAAAATATTTAATGTACTTCTGTTAAGAAACAATTTGTAGATATTATTTAAAAAATTCTCATTCCGTAATATTAATTTGTAGCAATGAATAGAAATTCTTAAATGTACAAAAACGTATGGGAGTCACTGTATATATTTCTGAAAAAACAGCAAATCCTTTTAGCAAATAACAAAAATAAGTAATTACGTATTTTTTCTAACCTCTTGCAAGTTAGATCTTCTGGTATTTAAATAAAAGCATATATTTTTTAGCCGTAAGAGAGACGGAAAAGCATTAACATTATCCAGATATCAGATTATATATATATATATAATCTGATAATGGCACGTTATTTTTAGAAATGTTATGATTGAAATTTTATGATTATTTTGATATTATCGCTAGAAATTTAGTAATCGTTTTATCGAATTTCTTTAACATATAAAACCATAAATCAAAATTTTATAATTATCAATAATGTTAACTTCCGTTTTCAAACATTATCATCCGAGTAATTGTTAAGAGAATTTCGACAATAATAAAAATCTTATCATGTGGAAAAAGTAATATATGACGTGAAATATCATGAACTTCAGATGCCACGTAATTTTAATAATTTTAATATATATATATATATATAAATTATTTAATTATTTACATTATTTAATTATTAATTATTTACATTATTTTGTATGTATATGTTACATATGGTTTGAAAAAACAGTACAAGTACTTTACTTTCTTCCATTATATTAGAAATGGAAAGAAAATAAAGATGGCGATTGTCAAATTGGGGATATTTAACTCGGAAAACATTCAAATATCTGTTATGTTATATTTTTATCAAACTATTTTAATAAACAGATTTTTTATTGTACTGAAGAAAATTACTCAAAAAACAGTATGCTAGATTATTGCTACTGTGCTTAAATACTTCTAATTAAGTAAGTAATATAATTATCGAAAATATAAATTAATATTTTTAATGTAATATTATGATTAGATTTCCTGAAAGAAGTGGAACAGGTTAATTTATATTTAAATATACCGAAGACTGATATTATAGCTCTTGATATAATCTCAAGATCGATAAATGTAGATCCTACCTGTTTTCTTAAAAGTTGTACTAAAAGTATGTATCGTGTCTTATAGTTATTCTTTATTCAATTCTTTGTGTCATATTCTTTTCAGGACTATTATAAAGCTAATACTACATAATCAAACAATTGTTGCATGTAAAACATAAATCGAATATTAAGGTACATGAAGTTAACTCATAACACAAATTAAAATGTATCTAGCGAAACTTGAGAAGTTTATAATTTAGTGGGGTTTCTTTTTTTTTTCAAATAAACATAAGAAATTATACAGATTTTCCAAAACATGAAACCCAAATTAAGCATGTTTTTGAAACCTTTCCGGTTTTCCAGGTGGGCGGGAGAACCTATAGTGCTTACGGTAGAAGGCGCTAGCATCCAGAAGATGCTCCAGATGAAGCGCAAGAGCAGGACTGAGAGATTTAAAAGCAGCGGTTACGTGCAATTCGGTCTTTCTCTTGGCTTCTGGCTTCTGAGCAAGCATCTCCTCTTTCCTCCTCTCATCTCTGAAGTTTCCGTGCGCCAGTTGAAGTTTCAACCAGTCTTGGGACTTCAGGTAATATTGCTTTCTTAACATCATCATACATTTAAATTTTAATAATAATAATTTTTTTGTTTAAATAATATTAATTTTTAAGCAGAATTTATATAAAAATACTAATTATAAAATTAAATTTAAAACGAGAATGCTAGTGATTTATCCTCAAATTTTCTTGTAAATAAAAAAAAATATTTAGAATATTAGTTTTAATTTTTTGAGGTGTTATGAACTTATATTATTAGAAACAAATGAATAAATAAAACTTTATATAGTTTGTATATCAAATACATTATGCATATGCATACATGTTCCGTAGCGTATTCCTAAGATGATTTGAAATAATTTATATTTTAGTGTTATATGGAAGTACATAATGTATTTCCCCTTCAAATATAATAATTCATTATGTTTCAACAAATTAAATGTTCAAAATGGTGTGTTTTACGGAAAGATGGTTTTTATGCGTATTGACAATGTTCAAAGATGAATTTATATTTTATTCAAGATTTTTCTTTTTATTTATTTATCAAGTTTTCTAAGCAATTTGCTATAATTAAAGAAATATTCTATATGTAATTTTTTATAAAATGATTTGAGTTTAAGGTGAAATTAAAATCTTAAGGAGCTTTGCTGGAAAAAGTGTTGAATAACATTTTTCTGCCAGAAATCAGTTTTAGTTTTAAACAGCTTTATTGCATATTATTTTAATATTAATCTAATATGGTTTTTTTTTACGCATTAATGTAAATTTCATGATAGATTAAAAAATAATTTCTCTAGAAATGGAAGTTCAACTTTACGAAATTTAGTTGTTAACTTATCTTTTTAAAATTAATTTTATATATTTTTAAATATTTTTATAATCAATTAAAAAAAACCAAAAAATAAACATGTCTAGATTCGTCCTAGAAGGACGAAGTTTAAGAACAATGTTCTTTAATTTCTATACCAGATATTTATTTCCATGAATTTAAAAAAAAATCTATGTAGCGTAAAACCATTATTATCCATAAATTTATGATGAATCTATAAATTTCAAAGGTCTTTATTTTACAGAAGGTAGATTTGAAGTTTGTAGTTTATTTCTCATTTAATGCAAACAATTAAAAAAGTTATTCTATGTACGTCTTCTATAACGAACTATTTTAAATACAGCTTCATTAAATTTTATTTAAAAATCATGCATGAACAAATAAAATGTAATAATAATTTAAGGTGGCTCACTTTTAATAATTTCTTACAGAATAGTATTAGGCACGAATTTTTTCTTCTTCAGATGAAACTTGAATACTCTTGTTTTTGCTCTCATTTTCAACAATATTTAAACATTTTTTCATAACATGCATAAATTAATTAATTTTAAAAATGACACTTATCAAAGTTATTAACAATGTTAACAACGGATTTAAATTATCCCACGCATAATATTTATTACTACTCGATTAATTTTAATTATTATAGAGAATCAACAAATCAATGAACATTAATATTCTTGTCGCTCTAAAATTTTTACACATATTTAAATTTTTGCAAAGGAAAGGTAATAGGGACTTAATAGTCCTTTGTGGTTACAAATATGAAATGTTTTTGTAGAGGGTTAACAACTTAAAAAATTTTCAACAAATTCAATTTGTAATTTTATTTTTTACTTAATCTGTCTAATGTTATTATTAAAAATAAAATGTTAATTCCTGATTTATGCCTAAAAGACTAGAAAATTGTTGAAGCTCCAGGCTAGCATAATGATCATGCAATTAATTACTTTTTACTTTGGTATACCCCCTTCAAAAAATAATAAAAAGTTGATGAATTAAAATTCAATCTGAAAAAAATCCCATGAATTGCCTACTCTTCATATTGTTGACAACCTTTGTTTAAGATGAATAATTTAAAAAAGAATTTTAAACTTTTGTTGTTGGGGAAAGTCAGTTTGTTGACTGAATTTTGACAGAGAAAGCTTTATTTTGTTGGAAAGATTTTGTTGTCTAATTCAGCACCTCAGAGACTTGTGAAAAACGCTTAGTTTGTAGATGCAAAAGTACAGAACCACCTAGATAATAGTCTCATTATGTGATCATTCTACTAGCGTATATGCTTACATTAATTTATAATTATCTCTGTATTATAATATACATTTATGCAACATATATGTAAATATATATATATATATATATATATATATATATATATTATATGGTGGGGTGTGTAAAAGGAAAATTTTAAATTCTCTTAATGTCACAATTTAAGTATTTTATTTAACGAAATGTATACTGCATAAATAAAGCTTCAAATATTCGATAATTTTCTAAAATTCAAAAAAATAAAAAATATTTATAATGTCAACCAAAGGAGAGATATTATTGCAAATTATAGTTTTCTAGTGTTTTATCCTATTTTTTGTATAAATAGCTGATGAAAAAAAATTCGCTAGCTTTGACAATTTTTAGATTAATCAAATTTTGTAAAGCAAAGCAAAATCATGTTTTACCTTCTGAAACTTGTAGAAACCAAAGTATCATAATAATTTCACTCGAAATTTGAATTTTTTAAATTAATGATCGACTTATACTTTTTTCCTTTTTTAAATCGATCAGAAATACAAATTTTCGAAACAGAATGTTATACTCGTTACTTTAGTTTCTTATTTTTAAAAAAAATTCTTATGTATTTAATATTTCTTTTAATTCTTCATGATCCAAGTATGAACATTTTTTATACATTATCTATGGCTAATAAGAATATATTCCCATTTGTATTTCTCCTTTTACTTGGTAGAGCGACAAACCAAACCAAACCCCTTTTACTTGAAATCTTCAATATATATATAATTTGATCAATAAGATAAATTAGTGAAAAAAGTAGTTTTAAGGTATGATGTGTGGCTGAAAATAGTTCATCATGATTTCCAGAAGTATTTTAGGTAAGTAATTCATTTTATAAGTATTTTTCCTGGAGTACCATTCTTAAGGAAATGAAACCTGATTCTTTAAGGTAATTGTGATATTTATATTTTATTTTACTAACTTCAAGAATATTTCAGGTATAGGTACAGAGTACAGGTATACGAGTATTTAGTAATGTAGTTGAACATGACAATTTTGTAACCATTTTAAATATTTAAGTTGGTATATAAAAGGTAAAAATTAAAAAGAGTCATAAGTTATTATTTGTATTGTTTGATACATTAATAATTAGCTATTAAATTTTTGCCAGCACTATTCACATATATTGCAGAAAATTACTTCCTATAAAAAATGCAGTTCATATTAAATTTATCTTTTAATTCTTTCTATTCGGTCTCCAATGTTGAAACTCATTATGAGTTAACATTATGATTAACATTTTTGTTATTTACAATTTAAAATTCATTTGCATTATAAGAATAACGATAATGACTTGATTGATATTTTTTTTATTTTTAATGGTTAATTTAAGTCGCATATAAAAACTCTTTCAATTTTTTAAACTAAATTATGAAAATTGGGGAACAATTTATCTCTAATGCTATGTCTGCTAAATCATAGATAAAATTCGAAGGTAAACAAATTGGTTCATTTTCTTGCTTTAAATTATTTCCTGATTTAATATTGCTGTGCAACTTTCACTTCATTTTTTGCAAATGGCACACTAATTTAAAATATGATTTTACATTTTTCAACTTCATGTAAAAATTATTACCAAATGTGGAACTATTATTCATTAAATGAAAAATAACAGATTATATCATAAGTTCATATTATTTACTTAACAAAAAGCAAAACAAAATAAAAAATTATCTTATTTTTATGATAATGCTGAGAAATTTGAAAACTGTGTTCATTATGAACTTATGTGAACACAATAATTTTCAAAAATGTTTTAACAAAAAAATATTAATTCAAGATCTTATTAATTATTCCTCGGTTTATTGAAAAGAAAATAATGAAAAAAATTAATTCTTAATAAATAATTAGTTCACTAATGATAAATAATTTTAATTATGTTTGAAAGTATCGACTTGAATATACACCCTTTTTACAAACAACAAATATATAGTAGAGTTTAAAATAATAATTTTAAACCACGGTGACATATACGAAATAGCAAACGAAATGAAAGCGAACGAAGGTCTCCGTTGTTGCTGGCAACCCGCAGATATTAAAGGTTCCGCCGGCAGGCTTCAACTACATATTCGTGCAAATGAAACTCGGTTTGATTCATAACAAAGTAACTACCTTTATTGATATTTATATAAATCCACTAAATAACTCTAAATATTTCTTAAAGGTGGTTATAAGAGAGATTTGTCCTTAATTTCTATACGAAAAAGAAAATTATCCTATATTGTAACGAAGAAGCTATCAAAATAAATTAATAAGTCAAAAACAAAAAATTCTAAGCAGAGATTATTCTAATAAGCAAAAGTATTGAGAATATATTAAAACTCTAAAATTCTAAATAAAATAAGTCTAAATAATTCTAAATAAAATTATTAAAATTATTCTAAATTCTAAATGATTTTATTAATTTTTATTATCACAAATAATGAGAAAAAAAATTGAAACTTCTAATTTTTTTGCTGATTTAAAACCCTTTCACCAGAAAATTAGTGTCTAGATTTTATAACATTGTAGAATATTGAAAACACCCTAAGAAAAAAAGTTCCTTAATAGCAAAAACTTTCACATACAGATATTTTATATTTAAACACAATAACAATATTTATGAGAATTGTAATTATAGTTTAATATTAACTTAACATTCAATTTTAATTTTAAATTATTAGTTAAATGTGATAATAAATTTGTTTTTGAATTTGTTCTAAATGCTTTACAAATAGATACGTTTGACTTTAATTTTGTCACCTACCAAACAAAAATATCACGGATATTAATATTCTGAGTGTTCTTATTTCTTTTCATAGTTGTTCTGGTGATATTAAGGTGGCACAAAATCTTTTCAACATCTTTTTTATTTTAAGAATAATGATAAAAGTTGCACTATATTGCATTTTAATATTCTTTTAAAAACACATTTTGAAAAATAAAATATTTTCAAACTTAAAAACTTAAAAAATTTAAAACTTACTTATGACTGTAAATTTATTTAAAATTAAATGGAAAACAATATTTGTATTAATCAATGCCTAAAATACTTCACATATATATATTCCATAATGCAAAACATTAATAATGTTTATGTTCGCAAACAGTATCGAAAAATGAAAAACGTGAAAAATATATGTTACATTTTTTGTGAATACTTACCAATCATACATTCGGAATTTAAAAATATGTCTTTTTAAATTAAATTATTGACTTTTTTAAATTTCAAACTTTTTAAAATTAGCTTATACTCTGCATTTTTTTAGAAAGTTTAACTTTTTTTTCGTTCTAATTCATACAAAATAGTATTTTTTTCTTTACCTTTGATAAACACACCTTTAATATCTCCACATAACAAGAATCTTGTCTGTCTATTAAAAATAATTTTGTCTTAAGAATGCATAATTTGTAAAAATTAAAAAGTTCCTAGACTGAATTCTGAAATTGCGTCAACCACTCCAATTTTATCACAGTGGAGCAAAGCAGAATCCTCTTTCGAATATTTGCTCTATGTCGCATGGTTCAGACTTACATTTGAATTATGTGTCAGACACATCACACATAGTTCAAGAAGTTCATTCACCTTTTTCCATTTTACAGACAAGAATATATTGAAATAATTCAATATTCCTTGAAGGATACTAGTGAAGGAAATGCCACGCCTACATTTAAATGTTGTTTACAACCAGATACGTCCCTTTAAATTTCCGTAATTTTCATTAAAACCTGAATAACTACCGAAATAATGATAATACAGCTTTCAAAGTTTGTCTGCATGTACAAAACAGTTACATCAATAATTTGAAATCGAGAAAAATATCGAATATTTTTACCATTTTTTGAGTGCCGTGTCTCATAAAAATGTATTATCTTGTTAATTTTTTAGATGCAATTTAAGTATCTTTTGTAGATAGTACTCCTTCTGATATTTTAGGGGTTATTGTTCTTTATATATATGTATGTGTGATTGTGTGCGTGCGTATGTATGTGCGTACGTGCGCGTGTGTGTGTGCATGCATGCGTACGTGTGTGTGTGCATGCATGCGTACGTGTGTGTGTGCATGCATGCGTACGTGTGTGTGTGCATGCATGCGTGCGTCTGTGTGTACATGCATGCGTACGTGTGTGTGTGCATGCATGCGTGCGTCTGTGTGTGCATACGTGCGTCTCTGTGTGCATGCGTGCGTGCGTGCGTATGTCTGTCTGTTTACAGTAAATTTTAAAAACACCTAATATCGACGTTGCAGAAATGAGATTGTTTTAACTAATAGCTTTTTTCTTTCATTAAGAAAAAGTTATAGATTATCTTAAATTGGTATTTTAATCAGACACTAGAAATATTTAATATACAAATAATATATGAGAATATTATTTATTATGATTCCTTTTTGAAACAAAGTGTTATAATTTCCTAATATATTAATATAATTAATAATAATAATTGTCCTGTCAATATAATTAATACTAAGGTAATTAATATTTAATTAAATTTATTGTAATAAGTGATGAATTATTTCTTCAAATGTAACGTAGCATCAACAGTATGATTTATTCTCTCAATCCAAACGTGAAATGAATAAAGCTGACAAAACTAATGAAACTAGAAGTAAAAATTTCGAGATGAAATGAAATAGTAACAAAGAAAGTTTTTTTCTTCCTCATGATATGAGATAGCAAGTTGATTACACAGCACAAAACGACGTATAATAAATTCGAGATAATCCAGAGTAAGCCCACGGTCAAATACATTCACTTCTGTTTTTTTTTCCCCTCTTTTTGACCAAAAAAGCAAGTTATCTTTTACCCGGAGGGAAAATAATAAGTTATCGCATTGAAGGGATTTTATTACCAGTCCTTTCTATCTCATATAGAGAGTCGGAAACTTATTCAAAGACTGCAATCAAGTGCCTTCCTTTCGTATTGCTATAAAGGACTTTCATTTCTCCAACTTCTACAATGTAGTGTCGAACAATGAATGAGAACAAGTTGGAGAAGCATAATTCTTTAGTTATGTATCGAAATTTCGCAGGCTTGTAAGTATCTGTATTGATACCGAACACAATCAATTATAATAATGATTAAGTTTAAAGCTTTTACTCTAATTTGCAGGAAGTATCTTAAATAAAACATTTGATATTAAGAAAGCCTTTGTTCTTAAGAAAAAATAATGTTCATGAAAAGCAATCCTCTGTAAATGATAACTTTTCAACTAATATGTTGTACCCTGTGTAAATGAGTTAGAACAACCGTTTGTAAAGTATATATTTTTGACTAATCTAATAAATCTCAATTAATTTAATTTACTACGCTACATACAATGTTAGAAAATAAATTATTATCATTTCTATTGATTGAAATGAATAGTAGTATCATAAAAACCTGCCCTTATATAACATCGATAGATTGATTAAATTCAATTAAAACATGTGTTTGATCTACCATACACACACACATATATATAAAGAGACAGAGAGAGAGAAAATATGTTTAAAGATTATAAATTATTTTTTTTTTGCTTCAAAAAAGATATAGAAATAAAAGAATATTTTTCAGATTGAACGTTATTTCTAATACAAATTATATAATATCTTTTGTCTTATTTTTGAGAAAAATCTGTTTTTATTTAATTTTAAAAATTAAAAATTTCCTTATTCATTTGAATAATATTAAATTTCTTAAAACAAAAGAATTATTCTAATTAATTTTTTAATTTAATTTTTATTTAAAACTTTAAAAAAATGATAAATAAATGTTTTCAGTTAAATAAAAGTATTTTTGGCTTAAAAACTTCTAGAAAAATATTAACAATATTTAAAAGAAAAAAATAAATATTGAGTATAATAAATTTAATCCGGAATTATAAGTGTAGATATATTGTAGTATTTGAAAAAATTATTAAATTATAATTTGCAACTGATGCATTAAAGAGGAAAATCTATTTTATTTCAGTTATTTGTTAACTAATTTTATTAATAATAATAAATTGACAAGATTTAGATACATAAATTACCATTTGAATAATATATTAAGAGTTTTGAAAGTATTTGAGTGTTAAGTATAAATTTGAACACTTTTCTCACATGTATAGATCGATAATTATACAGTCCTGCTATTTTTAACATAACAATATAATTATTGATTTTGCAAATGCAGACGACTATCTTTCAAAACGGTATCAGCCTTTAGAGTCTCTCTCAGCAGTTTTGACTCGTTTTGCATATTTCTTCCGTATATTTCACTTGTATTTATTCTTTCCTACAATTTCTCAACCTATATTTCTGTTTCTTTCCCTGAAAATAAATATTTATTTCATCGAATCAATGTATATACATAAACATACACACTTATATATATATATATATATATATATGCACCTTCAAGAAACTTTAAACTCATTTTAACACCTATTCAAATATTCTAAAGGTGAACTTCGATTTCTGAATAAAATTCTGTATTTTAATAATTGTATTTACAATAAAGAGCATCTTTAACACTTAAATTTAAGGTATTCCGCATGGAACTGAATATTCATCGATACTCACTAATCTTTGCTTATACTATTTCAAAAAAAATTGTATAATTCCTAAACATGCTTTTAAGTATGCGAATGCCATACTTGTTTTCAACCCTTCAAATTTTCAAAAAATCTGTTAGGATATTTATGCAGTAGAGCTGATTTAAAATAAGCTAATGTCAATAACCTTCAAACTTATTTTTTATATCAACATTAATATTAATAACACCCCGTAAATCAATATTTTTGACAAACGGAAAGAATTTTACTCCACAATCAATTGACTTACACCCTGTAACAAAAATATCAATATGAAAATACTTTGCAACGTCTCTTCATTATAAATGAACTGCTCCGAATTAATTCCATCAGTAACAGAACTACCTTTAAACAATAAAAATAACATAACACATGAAAATAACTGAAGAATTACATGTTTTAAAATTGGTGATCATAAAATATTTCTACATCATAACTTTTTAATATAAAATATCGTAGTTGACTATTCTTAAGAATTTTTTCCCATGGTTTACAGATTCCCACTTTGGTTTTTCCCAAATGCCTTATAGAAAGAAATATTTAATTACTCTAAGAAATAGCCTAAGAAATAATTAATCACTCCATTAATTTCTATAAAACCATTTCATTTACCCACATAGCTAATAACTTGGCACTAGTAAAATAAGGTGCAGATATATGCAGCAGGCAATTAATCATCCCACTCAAATACCACATATAATAATTATCGTAGTCTATCATCCAATTGCTGGTTTAATGATCATATTATAAAACTCATAGAGCTTGGTCAACGTGACTCAATTTTTTTTATATAAAACAAATTACATTTGCAGAATTGTTATTCTTCAATCTCTCTATAACTTACCGACTCTAAAAAAAGATTATTTCGTCCATTTTATTGGAATACGTCGTTAGATGTGTTTTTGACTTCGATCCAATCATATAGCTGGCAAAAATAACACGGTTCATAACAATGAGAAAACGTATTCCTGAGAATACATTTTCCTTAGTAAAACCATTCTTAAGATGTTATAATTAATTTCATTTGGGTTTTACTAATTTTTGTTGTTGTTTTTCTTACATCCAGGATAACTTGTTTCACATCCTGTTGTTGTATATATTTTATCGATTTATGTGTCCCTTTTTTCTACCGATGCAGGTCCAGCATTGAACCTTTTGATAATTGCGCTTTTCTAAAGAATTTCAATTTCTTTATTACTGCTTGTGCACATTTCGTATCTTGAACAATTACATTCTTTTTTGAGGGGTCTGAATGAGACATTTCGTTACAAGCACTTCTCAGCAATAAAAATTAAAATAAAATTCTAGCTTAAAATGAGTGTTTTCAACTGTTTAATAATTAATTTCTTATTCTTTAACGTAAAAGAAAAAATAAAAATAATCATGTTCCTATACAATATCATTAAAAGATTTAATAGTATACCATTATTGTTGGTATCTATAATCTCCAAAAAGGTTTTGTTTGCTGCGTTTAACTTCTGCTTTTCCAAAGGTACAATCAATTAAGGTATTGTAAGGATTGTATTATGGTTTCTTTGTGAAATTTAATGTTACCTAAAACTTTTTCACCTTGTTTTAACTTTAAAAACTTTCATACATCTTTTAACATCCTGAATGTTTGTAATTGCTCTTTTTTTAAGAAAAAACTAGGATAGATAACTCACCCTCCAAAAAGTGAAACATTAGAAATGTTAACTTCTAGCAACTTTTTTAAAAGACATTGTATTTCTACCTAACTTGGTTAATTCCTTTGGAATTCCCATTGCACACAAAATAAAGAGACAATTACTCCATTTTAACCCCCAAAGGATTAAATTTGAACTCTTAACGTTTGTTCAAAAAAGTGAATAATCAATATGTGTTAAGAGCTTTACTCGTTAATTAGTACGTCGTCCAAAAAAAGGATTTGCAACTTTTTTAAAAAACTGTTCTCTAATATTACTTAACTCTTTCAATATTTATTTTTTAAAGAGTCTTGGTATTCTTTTTCAAAGTGTCCTGGTAATATGTTTCAATGAATTTTTCAAAACGTTTTTTTTTTTTTCAAATTACGTTTTTTTTTATTATTTATTATTTCAAAAGTTACAATAAATTAAAAAAAATAATTAGTATAAATTCGCGAAAGACAAAAAAAGAATTATATTTGTTTCTTTCTTTTAAAATACTGAAAATCCTATATATATATATATATATGTGTGTGTAACTTACCTGTTTCTAATCATCACAATATTACCACTAAATTCTTTTTGTAAAAATTCTATTAGATTGTCCTTACTGCAGTAAAAAACACATCAATTTCAAGAAAACTAGATGTACACATATAAATGTATGTTTTTAAAAGATTATGTTATTGAAATAAATTAATTTCAAATTTTCAAAAAAGAAAACTTGTCCTTTTCTAGCATGAAAGTGTATGATTTAAACAAAAAAGTTTGAATATTTAATTGCTTCTATCAGAATTTTCAGTTTTTGAGTATTGAAATATAACTGTAATATAACTACGTCACATACTTTTTTTCTGTTTTGAAAGTTAAAAATATTTTACAATCAAATTAAAAATATTTTACATTTTTTTTTTCAAAATTAAAATAAAAATACCATATTGTTTATCTCATGCATATTTTCCTTGAAATGTCCTTCAGACATTTAATCCAAAATGCAGACATGCTTATTATTTTATTTTTTCGATAATAATTGCGATCTGTATAATATGTCTGATAACTGATAATGACAACTGTATGTGCTTAAAATAAATAAAGTTATATTTAATTTTTCAAAATCACTTTATTCTGTTGGAAGTTTTACTGCTTAAGTTTCTATTTACAAGAAAATATTTTAATTGGACTGCTTAAATTTCCTTGAATATTCCTTCCCTTATATTTCCTTCCTTTGTTTAGTAGAATATTAAAAATTATAATTCTCTATTCACATTTAATCTTAAAAATAGTTTTTTTAATTTTGTGAATATATAAGGAATTTTTTTTATGTGCACATTATATTTCTTCAGTGAATGTATTTCAGTAATTATAACGATCATTATTAAAAAGAAAATTAATAACTTTAACTTTTAATATTCCATTAATTGTGCAGCTTTGTTTGGAATATCTTGTTTAATTATATTATAATTGTAAATTTTCTGTAATCTGTAATCCATTTAAGATACAAATACAATTATATTGTGATGAATAATTGCAATTATAAAATAATTCGCCTGTGTTCAAAATTAACGCATAAATTTCCCAACAATTAAATGATGATTCTTGTTTCGTTTAAAAAATATTTCTCTGTAAAAGGGGAATTTATAGACTAAATGATAGGAACCTAGAATCAAAACTCTGTTGATTAAATTTATTTTTTCAATCATATATATAGCTATATTCTTTCAATAATATATATAGCTTTATTATTTCAATAAGCTAGTTCACTTTATTAATAATAAATATTTGATAGATAAATATAAATTGTTTTGAAAGTGTTTCAGCTTCTAAATAATGCATATCTGATCAATACTTAAGTCAATTTTTTTTAATTTTGACATCACAGGTAAATTGAAATTTAACATGGTGATAAAATATTAAAAGAAATTATGTTTTTAAACTTTTTCATAATCTAATTCTATCTGATTTGTGAATTTATATATATCATCTTATTCATACTGACTTTTATAATTTATGTTTGATACTATAAGAAAAATAAATTACATTCTTTATCTAACCCGTTTCTCAAAAATGACGAACGATTTCATTTCATGCTGCTTGGTTCTCATAATCAAGTGTGAAACAATTTAGGAAAAGGATGGCCCATATGATCGATACATGGCTATCTATACAAAGTCTCGAAGAACTACGAGATGTTCGGAACTTAAGCGTGTCATAAATAATTTCGAAACCTGCCTTAGGTGTGAGTATGTTTAGAAACATAGAAGATGTCGCCATCATTAATTTCTAAGTCCGTAATTACATTCTACTCTTTTAACTTTGTAGTTAAATAGCAGTAGTTAAATTGAAAAGACACAAATTATTCGTAAGAAACTAATATAATATTTAAGAGAAAATTTTAAGATTTTATAACTCTCTACACTAAAAAAATATCAATAAGTTAGAACCATAAACTATAAATAATTTTAAATTTGCTGAAAATATTGAATATATTTAGTAAAAGAATAAAGCAATAGTAAATGTAAAATATATTTTATTTCTTATTAAATAATTATATTTTTATGTAAATAAAATGTTTTTATCTCATTGCGGTACAAATGCTTCTACAGAATTTTCTATAGAATTTTAGTTCCACAATATATTTTTTACATTTTCAGAAAAATTACCTTTATTATTTTGCTTGCTGTATCAAAGTGCTGAATTCTAAATGCTAATCATTACCAATTTAAAAAAACGACATTTAAAATGTATTAGATAATTCTAATAATTGAATTCTTATAATACATTCTTGGGAGGAATATAGTTGAAGAACTTTTCGAAGTTTATCCTTTTCAACTAACAGTTGACCTTACACAGTAAATAGAGAATTTCGTGAGAAAGAATTATGTTCGTGCGAAATACTTCCTTTCAAATATCGTGACATGGTTTAAGAAGCAAAAATAAATGTTAGAAACACGCCGAGGGCATTGTCACATGTACTTAAAATAAAGCAAACCCTGATTTTCAAAAGTGGTTTAAAAATTTTATCTATTATGCACTTTAAATATTTATGAACAATATTTTTTCTCGGTATATGGGTTTTACTGTAAAACTTTAGTAAAAACTAATTCTTCATAAAAAATTTATTTCATCAAAATAGAAAATATTTATTCGATTAAAATATGGTGGAACGTATGTAATTTAGTTCGTTATAAGTATTTATGCTATGTTAAAAAAAGTAGTTATACTGTACAAAAGTCTAATAGAAATAAAAAGCGTCTAAGTGTTAATATTTTTAAAAGCAAAAGTTTTATCCATTATAAAACTTTTATGATTACAATATATCTGAATATTTTATAGTCTTGTTTTAAAGGAAAAGATGAATTCAATTGCAAAATGCTTTTTTTCAACTTTTATGCGAAAACAATCATTTCAAAAATTTTAATTTGACCACAAAAAAAATCATGATTACACTGGTTACAAAAAATTAAAGAAAGTGTGAAAAATCTGATTTTAAAATATATAGTCATTGAAATTTAATTAACTTTGCAAACACATTAATTAAATAGTGCTTCATAAATTAGGCACAAAGAAAAAAAACAAGGGGCTTTTTTTATGATGGAAATATATTATAAAGCATATTATTTGCGTTTAATGTTTGATCTAATTCAATGTGAAGTGAATCAATCTTACAGGCTATGCTGGTATGACAGCATGCTCAAATGATAGTGTTTATTAAATCTTTTGTCAGCAAAACTCTTTGATGTGTCAAGCCAGTTCCAATATCCTGAATGACTGCAGGGGGCAGGTTAAGAACAGTAATAGGCCACCCTAGTATATCCTAAACATGTTCAATCATGTTAAAGTCCGCAAAACGTGACAGTCAACAAAGGTGACCTCTGCGTCTACCAAGTTCTAAGTAATGTAGCATTATCGTCTTGTAAAATAAAGGAGTCATCAACTGCACATACGTAAAGACGAACAATTGGATCAAGAATGTCGTTTAGATATTACTGAACATACGCTGCTTAAGACAATATACAATAAGTGCAGTCATCAAAAGATATATGTGCAACAACCAAAAAAGGGCAATAAAAATATAATTAATTACTTGGGAAAATTAGAAAAATTCCTTAGGCTTTGATATTTGTGAAAAGAAGTTCAAAAAGCATGCAATCAATAATATTTTTCAATGTCAAGCACTTGAGCATTTATTTGTTTCTGAGAAGGCTTATTTTGTAGTAAATTCAGCATTAGCTAGTGCACTCCAGTGACAGTTTATTATAATACATTCACTAAAGAGAAATGTAAAGGAATGCTTCCTTAAAGTCCTTCTATATGAAACTGTATAATTTGTGTGTTACATGTAAATAAAACCAGAAAATGCCAATGCTACCTGCCAGACTACAACAAAGCCTGTTCCTAAAGCACTTGACATACCATTTCCCATTTAAGAGATCTAAATTGTTATATAGAGATATATAAATGTCTAATAGCTGTCAATATATTATGATCAGCAAAATATCACTGATTGCAATGATAATAATCTTCTCTTGGCGCTCATATTTAATAGTGTTCCAACAAGGGGTTTCCTTTTAATTTATTAAAAAAAAAGTTTTCTAGGAAGTGCTCTGAAATTTTATTTCAATCCAAAGTGCAAACTGTGTAAATAATATTAAAATAAAATTTCTATCAAATGAACCCTTTGGTTCTTCTTACAAATAGTTATGCATTTGAGGAAATTTTCCATCATATTTTCGCACAATTGGGGCTCTATTTCACACATTTCTGCAATACTATTTTTGAGCCCTTCAATCGTTGCTGAAGCATTGGAGTAGGCATTATCTATAAAATAGCCCCAAAGGAGAATGACTAAAGGTGTTAAATCATGCGGCTAATCAATGATGGATTTTTGTTCAAAATGTGAATGGACAAACGAGGTGTTCTGCAACAATATGAATTTTCGAACTGTCTCGAAGAAAATTTCACCATTTTTGTAGCAAATTTTCACTATTTCATTGCTTTGTGTTAGTTTATATCTTTTCATTTTTGTCTCTCTAACATCAAAGTATGACAGCTGCAAATTTGACAACTGAAAAATAGAGCCCGATTTAAAATGAAACCTCTTGAAACACCTTTCATTTCTCTATCAAATCAGGTTTATAATAATAATTTTGAATTATTAATTTAAAACTTTATTGAAACATCAGTGGAAAAGTTTTATCATTCTCTGTTGAAGTTTCCAGCAGTATTGTAGGAAACAGAAATTTCCTACACATACAATGCATAGTCATTTTATCTAATGCAAGGTATTGGAGCTGCTTACTTCGATACTTTCTATTAAGCATTCAGGTTAGATAATATATCTTTTAATAATTAGTAGAAGTCATTATTCAGCCTCTAGGACAGGATTTTACCTAGTTTATCTTAATTTCCCAAACAGAAAATTTTCTGGTTCCTCCTTTCCCTTTTGAATAAAGACCATCTTCACAAAAGGGAGAAAGTAGACTGAAGATCTGAAGCAAACTACTAACTAATGTTTCTCATGCAAACAGTCATTCTTATTAGTAAACAACTAATATAATTGTGTTATATTAGTTGTTTACTCTACCATTAATATTAAAACTCGTTAATTTCCATTTAGGAATTTCATTAAAGTGTTGGTTGTTTAAAATTATTAGTAATTTACTAAAAAACTTTTGTTCATTTCATTTAATTCGTTTTTATAACATTAGATCTAATTTAATACTTCTTAAGAAATCCTTTTTTATGTGTATTTATACAGTTGTTTCTTTCCTTAAAGTTAAATTCTGCTTAAAATACGATTTATGAAACACAAAATTATGTATAACAATGTCGAACAATTACATTTTAATGCAAATATTTCTTACAATTAAAGAACTTTTGGGTATAGACAAAGGCTATTTACAATCTATAATCTATGCAGTAGCATTCAAAGATTCAATATTGCAATACCGAGTAATAAATGCTTGCATACATTAAAACTTGCGTAAATTATTTTTGTTATTTAGATTAGGAAATAGTTATTCTTATTTAAATTAACTTATTTTAAATTGAAGCATGGTTTATTAGTTAGTTAACTGTATATTTTATAATCATTAAAAAATGTAGCAGAATGTAATTTAAATTTAGTGGAAAAGGAGCATTTAGTTTTCATTTTAAATTTCATTTAATTACATATTTAATTTATAGCATTATATGGCACCCCTGAAACATTTTAGATTTCTCAAAGCAGTAATAAAATAAACCGTCTGGCTTAAGTCTGGTCTTTACATGAGCATTGCAGAAGGCAAACCAATTTTGGAATCCAAGACAATTGACTGCCTTTATACGGGTTTCAATAGCAATACATCGTATGTAAGTGAAACTTTGATTACTTCATGTTGGAGACTCAAATTGAAAAGACGTATAACTTTCGGTATAAATTTTCAGTTTCCTGACTTCGTCTAAATGTATGAATTTAAATTATGAAATATTTTCAAATTCTACTGAATCAGAAACTTCCGCAATTACCAATAAAATATATACTTTACTCTATGATAAAGAAAATTAATTTCCATTGGAACATCAAGATATTTTTAACTAATCCTATGCTATATTAAGTACAACCGTTGAAATAGAATTCATTACATTGATAGATCTATTTCAGGCATCCATGTTTTGAATAGGACTTCATTAAATATATCGTGTTTTAGAAATGAATTTCAAAAGGATGTGCATTTAAAAATATCATCTCTGAAAAGGTTAATTGTATTTCTTGTAAATTGTGGACAATAGTCGGATTACATAGAGCTAATTTCAAGGAGATAATTTATAAATATGTACTCTCAATAGAAGAAAAAATAGAAAACATTTTGAAGGAATCTCTCATTGAGTCTCCTTTAAATAACTGAGTCTCCTTTAAATAACTTTCAAGTTGTCGTTTTTTCAACAATATAGAGATCTTACTGCGTCGGATCAATTTTGTAGCGTTCATATCGTAATATGAGATTCTTGAAAACATTCTAATTTTAAAAGATATATTAAAACTTAATTTCAAACTGAATACAATATCTTAACTAATATCTTATTAATATGCCACAAACAGTTTATAAATTTAAAGCGAGCTATTTATATGTGTTGATTAAAACCCTTTTAATAAACAATTTATTTCTGTATTTGAAATTTAGAAGACGTTAGTGGTTCATTTTAAAGACATTTTGCCGTAATCAATCTCATCATGCAAGTTTTACTGAATTTAAAAATATTTTCCTGCAAATATAGGATAAGAATTATAGATACGTTAAGTTTTCTTTGTTTCTTAAAAGATTTATTAAAATCCTATCTTTGGTATTTTAAAATGGCTTTACTCCTTTTATAATTAATGTTTTTGCTATGCAGAGCTGTAATTGAAATTTCATAAATGGTTAATTCCTGTAAATTAATAGGAATTAATGAGGAAGCAAAATCTCATCTGAAAAGAGCCTGAACGATTAAATGCACTTTAGATTCAAGAAACAATTTCTACTATTTTGAAACATTTAAAAATCAAAATTTTTCTGGACAAAAAAATATAAAATAATTTATATTGAAACTGCATAATGACTACACACGGACATTTCAGGAGACTTAAAAAAATTGAAAATAGCATGAGGCATCTCGAGAATGGTAAGAAAGGAGTTGGTTCTCAATTTACAAAGTTATTCGCTTATGTATTAACGGAAAAATAAAATGTTGAGTGTATTAAATAAACTTAAACTCACTAATAATATTTAATTAAACTAATGGGGAAGACATCAATGACCTGTAACGTTTACACAGTAAATTATTTTCATTGTTTTTGTACAAAAAAGTGAAATATAATTACTTCATATTGTGAACTCAAGGTCAAGAACACATTTACATAAAAATTATTTCTTGAATTTTACTGTATAGAACATACATATAAATTTCGAAGATGATAAAATGCCTAACCACCTATCTATGGTCGAGAACGTATGGAGCATGACATAGAAAAAAATAGATTCAAAAAATTTCTGCTGTTTCTACATTTTATAAAACTCATCACTTTTCAGTTGTAGAAATTCGATCAATAGAACTGCAAACCACAAAAGACGTTGAACGACTTTTGATGAGTACACCCCGATATGTATCAGTTGTTCTTTTTTTTTTCTTTACAAGGAAATGTTCTGTGAAGAGGTAAGCAATATTTTTTATTCGAAACTCCAAACTTGAGTGGATACAATGTTGTTTTTATTCAGTCGAAAATTCTTGGTACTTCTAAAATTGGAAATACATGGAACATACGATGATACAGAGTTAAGGTTGTATATATAGAATTTTTTTTCTGTAGGAGAAACGTTCGATATTGTGTCGATATGAGTAGATTGCCTTTCTAATAAATTGAGATAATAAATAAATTAAATCAAGTTAATTTCATGTATATATATAACAGCTTCATAAATTATTAATATCTGAATTGGCATAAGTGTTCTATGAAATAAATAAAAGTCACATGATTTCCATCAATGATTTGGGAGTTATATTTCTCATTTTTTTATTTTAAGTTTATAGTACGTAAACTAGTATTCAGAAAAACCTTGAATCTGTAATAAACCAATATTTATGCTGATTTTCTCAATTAAAAAAATCATTCAATTCCTGATTTATTGTTTTTCGATACTTATGTACAAAAATGGAAAGCAATTTTGATATTTACAGAAATATCATATTATTATAAGGGGTATCATATTTTCCCATAATAGATAAATTTAATACAACTTCACCTTAACGTCAATTAGCATTTAAGATAGAACGCGTCCAAAATTCTAAAACGATTATTATAATAGGTTTCTTCACATTATTCAATTTACTTCTAAAAACTTCATTTAAAGTAAATTAAAAAAATTAATTTATCATATAGACGTGATTAATTGTTTGAGATTTATTGAAACAAGAGCTAATTTCAGCTATACTGCTTCGATTAATTAAATCTGCAAAAATGTCTGACAGATTTAATTTGATTGAAAACAATTACTAACAATAAAAATCTTCCTGGACCTTGTTATACATTTTTTCTGATTTTTTCAATAAATATTGCAAAATTTATAATTTAATCAGAATTTTATTCAATTTTCATCTTTTTTAATCTTCGAAAGTAAAAATAAAATGCAGCTCCCGGAGTCATATTTTATCGAAATAATTCCATGCGTTCCTAAAAGCTTTTTTATATTTCGAAAAGCTGAATTTATTTAATTATCTTTTCAATCTGAAGATGTAAATGACGAAAGATGGAAAAGGAATATATACCTTTTTTATTTTAAGAATAAAATAAAACATTTTAAATAATTATGGATTATCGTAAATCATAAAAAAGTACAATATATTAAAAGAAATTTAATTTAAAGGTTTCATCAAGAATAAAATTAAATTAATCAGAATTTTATTATATTTCACAATTGAGTTTCTCATATTTGCTCTTAATTAATTTAATTTTGAAAAGACAAATTTCATTCTAAAGAAATATATTAAATTTTCTTTTTAATATAAATGTATTGTAAAACTTATATTAAAAATTATTAAATAAAATTATCGAAATCAAAGTAATTTGAATGAATTAATAAATGGTTTACAAAATAGTTTAAAATAAGCTTCAAGTAAGTATTTAACAATGCATGATGCATTTAATTGTGTCTAAATCGAAAATACCTTTTTTAAATACAAAAAAAAAATGATGAAGAGGAATTGTCTAGATATATTATTCAATCTCGTATGCATTACATATTAATATCTATTGTATTAATTATTCTAAAAGTGTAGATCTTTTCATTTTAACCGAAATGAATACTTTATATATTAACGTTTCCGTATTAACCATTTGTTTTTATTACGCTAAAAAATTAATAATTAATTTTTAACAGTAACAAAAGCACATCGTCTCACAATGTTAGACATGAACATTTTTCGTTTCCAGTCAGGCACTCTTATAATCTTTTCCATCGATATTTTTTAAAAATATGAAATTATCTAAGCCTCATTGCTGATTTTAAAATAGAAAATAGAAAATGATACAAATATTTAAAATTCATTTGTTCATTCGATAGGATTCAAATAAATAGATATGTCATTTGAAATATTATTTTTTATGAAAATATTTCAAATAATATCTATGTCTATAAATTACATTCAAATTATTTGAAATTTTTATAATTATTAAAATATTTTGCTACCTTATGTCGAGAAAGATAATTACTAAATTCTGTAATATTTTTTTAAAACTTACCTAACTTGTTTATGATTAAATTTAATGATTAAATTTAAATATTGTTCAATCTCGCAATAAAGCAGCATTTTAAATAATTGCATTAGAATTCAGTTTTTGAAATATTTAAAAATTATGTGTAACTGTTCATTTTAGAATTGTTCCATTCCATTCCATTTAGTATATATTCATTAACTAAATAGCATCAGAAAACATTAAAAATTTTTATTAATTTACAAAAACTTCTTTTGTGTGTGCTCCCTTTCTGTATTTTTTATGCTTTTTCCTATAGATAAGTATAAAAAATATAGATTCGAAATAATAAAATTAAGGAACCACTTGTAGAAGACTATAACGCTAGAAACTAATATCAATTAAGATACTATTTGTTCTTAAAAAATATTCAAGCAAAATATATATATGAACCAAGAACATTATGAAAACCTTTTTTTTATTATTGAAATATATATAAAAAAATTCTAACCATTTCTATAACACCAAACAACAATATCATCCACGTATAAAGTGCATATATTATGTCCAGTAAAGTTCGTTTAAAAATTAATACAATTTTAAACACTTCTGAAATTTAAAAATACATTACATCTTTTTTTTACGTAAAATGGAATTAAACATATTTATTGTATTTCATAGCATATCAAAATCAACGCATTTGTAACTATTAATTTGAAAGACCCACTTTTCTTAAAAGCTAGTAAATTCTACAATCATGTATAAATAAGATATTTCAGGTTTTTCTAAAAAAATGAAAATTTTATTCAAATTTAAAACTTTTTCTTTATCATAAAAATGTTTCAATTAGGATATTTTACATGAAAAATTTATGATGCTAAAATTGCATTTACATAAATAATTTTATATAAACATCCGTACTATTAAAGTTGTTTATAAAGCTCTAATATAATTTGTATCTTTTCAGGTCTGATTTTTGGTCAAACGCAAATTTGTGTACCAAGTTTTTTTGTTGACTTCTTGAGGTAAGAGCACATTTGTTAAAAACCATTTAATATTTTTTGAATTGGGGATTTTATAATTTAACAATTATTACTTTATTTAAATACATATGAATGTAAAAAGCATTAATTTAAAAATGCGGATTTATCGGATACAATTTCCTGAAAAAGCATGTTGATACAAATCCAATTTATTATTTTTCTAATTATAAAATAATCCAGATATAGTTGTTTTCAAAAATATTTCTAAATTTAAATATTTTATCTAAAATATACATAATTATAATAATGTAATATATCTAAAATACTTTTTATTTTCTTTCAAATCCAAATTTTAATTCATTTCACAAATTTCTTTCTAAAATTAAGATAAGCAGTTTTCTGAAAATAATTAGTTCAAAATCTTAACTCATTATATTTTTGAGGAGTAAAAATAATTATAGTCGCATAATTTTATCAGAATGTTAGTGAAAGTTCTAAACAATTGTTTTTTTAATAATAGTAAAGCACAATATAACTTTTTAAAATAAAAACTTCTTACGAAACAAAAACTTTTATGAATCAAATTCCTAGCTTTTGTAATAGAATATTTTACTTATTTAAAACTATTGCACTGAAACAATCTTTATAGTTTGAAGATTTTCAAACCAGGTAAGTATTAAATTTATGTTTTTGAACCCATTTCATGAACAATTGCTTAGAAAAGAAAAAAATATAGCTTTTTCTTAACAATAATGTTTAGCTACATTGTCAAGATTTTGCTTTGTCAAGTAAATGTTGGTTATTTAAAATTTCTATTTCTATTATAAATATTTAAAATATCTGCTCTATACTAAATTTTTAAAATACATAAAACTATATAATAAAAATATAAAGTATATATATATATGTGTGTGTGTGTAAATTATTTAATAGTATATCATGTAACTAAACAAAATGTTAGCAATATTTTCAATATTTTTAAGGGGTCACTTTGCCTAAATTTTAAACAAATGTAAACACGTGTATTAGACTTCTTCTCAATTTAATTAAATATATTTCAATTTCTTTGATACCGTGTAATCTAAGAACATTTAACAGTTCGTTGAACTAAATGTTTTACATTAGTTTGGAAATTTAATGAAATATTTCAAATTATGAGGAAAATTAAAAAATTTTTAAAAATTGTCTTTGCCATTTTATCTAAGAATATGTGTTAAATATTAAATTAATTCATGCAGCTTAATTTTTAGCTCCAAATAAATGCACTAAATAACAAAAATTTACTATAAAATGTATTACGATATCCGTAAAACATTTTAAATAAGCTGATTTCACGTACACAAAAAAACTTTTCTTTTATTTATAACAGAAATAACAATAAAACTTTTAGATTCTCAACACCTGGTCCCTTTAAAAGAGACTTAAAAAAATTGAGCATACTACCAAAACTGTCGTTTTAAATAGGCAGATAGACTTTTGACATATATATACTTAACAAATTCCATTATATTGTATAATAAACAGCTAAAAATCGCATTTTTTATTTAGTTAAAATAATCTTTTTGTTATTCAGCCTTTTAACAAATAAATAAAAAATTTAAAGTAATCTTATTTCTATTTAGCGTTTTATTGCGTTCCTGCAATAAATAAAAATAATCACTTTTTCAAATAATGCCAAACAATCAATTTTAAGATAACATCAATGCCAGGTTGAACCCTAAAATAAACTCAATTATTAATTTTTAAAGCATATAATTAATATAATTGAATTTCAAAACAAATACAAATATATGGGCAAACGAATTTTAAAATATGTTTAAATATCTCAGCATAACTTAATATTGTAGAACTCTCTTATTAAAACTACTAAGATACCAAAATTCCAACTTTCAAAAATGCATTCTTTTAAAACTGATATGTATGTGAAGGTTTTAACGTCAGAATGAGCATTTTTTCTCTGGTTTTCAATTTTCTTCAAGCAGGCTACTCTTTCTTGCATGGGTTCATGAAGAATTGGGATCAAAAAATATTCAAACTACACTGCCTACTGACAGCAAATTGTTAGGTGAACGGGAAGTAATCCCAACATTTCAACCAAGTTTAAGATATGGCTAAAGAAACAGAAAGGGGCTTCAGTCGGTTTAGAAAAAAAAACCTTTCTATATCACTTATTTCAAAAGCTGCAGCTATATCCGCACAAATAAATGAGCACCCTTTTCGACGTAACGGTTGACGTTCACATCTTTCTAGCACTCTTCAAAAGCTCTAGTGATATCTAGAAAGTGACTTTGCTTCAGTTGCTTTTAAGCCTAAGTCCTTTTTTCGAAGCGAACAGCGATCCACCAGTTTCAGAAAGAAGGGAGTTTTTGTCAATTTTTCTTTCAAACACGCTTGGGTTACAGTTGAGAAGGGCATTTCGATTGAATTATGCGCTAAGGTCCTAGCTGCTTTGGGGTCGAAATAGCAAGTTTCTGGTGGGGTTGCGTTTTTCTTATTTTAAGTCTCAAGCAGAAATCGTGAGGAATCTTTTTTTTTATTTCTTTTGAAATATGTAATAATCCATTTTCCGTTTGATTTCATAAGCATATAGTAATTGCCCATCTTAAATCATATAAATATAATTAAACATTCATCATTCAAGATAAGATGACCCTTTAACTGCTTTAACCTTTCCAGAATCAATGAGAAAGATAATATTTTAATTTATAATATATCTATAACTACAAATATCGAAATTAAAAATAAATTAGTTTTAATTTGAAATTAAATTATGTTAAAAGTCATATGCTTTCAACGCCCTAAAAGCATGGGCATAATATTACAGAAATAGTTAAATTAAGAAGCAACAGATTGGTAAGCCTCTCATTTCAGTCACGAATTGTAAGCAAATATAGAAAAATACTAGAGATAATAGAAAAAATAGTTCAGATAATAGAAAAGAAAAATACTAGAGATAATGGAAAAGAAAAATTCTTGAGGCAATGGAAAATACAAATACTAGAGTAATATATATATATTTTAAACTGGTAGAACGCTATATAGCCTTGAGCAAAGAGTGAATATATATATGTATATATATAAAACTCAATGTAAATACATGCAATAGTGCAAAATGTTTCTATGGAAATTTTCTTTCACTTAAACACTTAAATTCACTTGAACTTCGTTCACTCATTTATCATCAATTTTTCATTCATTTTCGAGCTGAAAAAGTAAATAACAGAAGTAATCTACATACTGTTATGATTGATGTTATTTCCCTGACAGTTTAGTATATGTAGATAGAGTTTTTTTTATGTTGCCAATGAAACTTCTCCTTTTAGATTTTGTTTCACTTAGGGGATAATTTATTTTAAAAAGTAGTTTTTTCTACCATATTTCCAATTTAATGAATAGTTATTGGGTTCATTTTTACGAAAAGATCAAATGATGACTTTATGTAAGCTATGTATGCTAGGGTTTTATTTAAAAAAATTATAATATTATTTTTTAAAGTAAATATACGTTTATTTTAAAAATTAACATAATTTATAGAATTAAGCAAGAGTAGAATAAAAAATATATATTTTAGTAAATACTTTCAAAAGTATTATACGACTTAAAAACTATAAATTAGTCATGTTTTAAATATTTTAATATTCAATTGAATAAAACATTGTTCATACTCTTTAAAATTTTCTTTCTCATACTCGCTTAGAACAATGTTTTTTTTATATTTGTAATTATTTCATTCTTCAATATTTATTGATTTACTTCTAAAATTCAATGAAGTTTTATCTGTACACTAAAACTTTAAACCATTTTGATTATAACATAACGATGACTAATGCTTACATCTCTTTCTTAGTACCATCATAAAAAAAATTTTATTTTACTTCGAAAGTTTTTTTTCAAAATCACCAACAATTCAAAAACTTGAGGTAACATAACAAACTTTTAAAAATAAAAGTTTTTCTAGTTTACTTTTGGGTGTATTTCATTAGTTAAAAGCTCTGAACTTCAGTTTCGCGAAAAAGAAAAGTTAAGTGCATATGTATTGGGAGGTATAGAATTTTCAAATGAAGCTATGTAAAAAACTTTTTTCTTGATCAGCATATAGAATGTAAGTTGAAGAAAATAAAAGTTCCTCAATAAAATATTGAAATAAAGCATCGAATTTTTTTGCTTCGTAAAATATTGCTCAAAACAGAAGAATCTTAATCTGTTCTAAACTTATCATTAGAATAATATCAGGTGTTGCATTTTTTTACATAACACAGACAATTTTTGAAAATTCTGTTAATAAATAATTTTATATAGCTGTGAATTAGTATATCGAGATTAGATTTTTTTTGTGTAAATTAAGATTCACTCTACTTTCTGAACATGCTTATTGGAATCTGATGTAGATATTTTTTATATTAAAGATATTTATATAAATTATCAAATCATCCTAAATCATCTATCATAATGATAGATCATAAATCATCTATCATTTATATAAAAGATATTTATATAAATCATCAAAAATCATCATAAATACATCTTAAATTTCGCATGCAATTTTTACTTATTCTTAATAAATTTTTTTTTATACTCATTCTCAAAAAATTTTCTTCTCATTCTTAGATATGGTTTTTTATTTATGGTGGAAAAAATAACTAAAATTACTGGATAAAACTTTTCTGAGTTGAAATAACTAAATCTTTTTTATTCTATTTTATTTAATTTTTAATAATTAACACATTACAAAATAAAAGTTCTTTTTTGGAAATATATTTTCATATCTAAAACATATAGGTAGAGATATCCTGCATATAAATTTTACCTTAATTACTTTAAATAAGATAAAAAATTTAAAAATCTGAATATATATCTTAGGATAAAAAACAGAATATATAATTACTGAAAATTTGTCAGTATTCAAATAAAATACCTACACTAAAATTTCACTTCAAAGATTGCTTAAATTTATTAAAATCCTGCTAATATTTAAAAAACTTTCTAAATCCATCGGGAGCCTGACTTTTAATTAATTTCTTTTTGATCTCCCATTTTTAACGTTTCAACAAAGAATATTTTCTCTTCATGCATAATTGAGAGACATATTCATGCTTATAAATAAAAAATCATAAAAGAATAAAAAAATAAAAAACTTCGAAGCAGCAGCATCATAGGTAGACAACTACTTTTCATCCACCTAACATTTTAAACTTCTCACTAATGGACAGTTTAACAGAAATAAAAAAAAATAAAACAGCACGCTTTCGCTTTATCTTGGGAAAATTAATGCAGTGGCTTTTTGAAGAAAGCATCAGATTTAGTATCGGTACTCCACCTTCTTAATTGAAGAGCAATTCACTCTCTCCCCATGAGACTCTTGAACGGAGTTTATTACTACTAGGGATTATTTTTTTCCAGTTTTGGAAAGGGAAGTACCGACTTTATGTGCAATAAGTCGACAACAAATAAAACTCAAGAAACTCATTTTGATGGCCTCATATAGATATACTACTTTGACTTTTCTTCGAAATCAATGATCTGGATTCATAGATGCCAAATCGGGGATGTTTCATTTTGAAAATTGTTCCGCAGTTCTTATTTTATTTCGCATATGAAAAGATGTGCTATTGATCAGCCCAAAATATACAAAGATCTCTTCTCTGAGATTATTTCTAAGAAACTCGAAACTCAACTTAGATAATAAAAAGTAATTAGAAAAATCACCATGAATGAATCTTCCTTCGTCCATTTTTTCTTTCGTTGCATTTCGGCTGAATACTTCTTAATTTAAGATCTATTTTAATACTTTTCAATTTCAAAAAGGGTATCAAAAATAAACATTAATACGCCCACATACTTTTAAAATGCAAGTTTCAATAGAAATGATTAATTTCAAGTCCTCAATTTATAGTTTGCATTTTTAATTTTCTAAAACAGTTAAACATCATTTGTTCATCAATTAAATTGCATTTTTAATACAGAATAATTTCTAATATTATAATTAATAAAGAGATATCATCACTCATGTTTTCTCTAAAAGTTTCTATCTGAATTAAGTTTTCTGTCTTTTAACATTGAATTAATATTTTTCATCAAAATTTCCGTCATTAACATTGGATATTCTTAGCAATTAAATTATATAAATCTTAAATTATATTTGCAATCTTTTGAAATAATAGTTGCATAGATAGGAGTCTGAAAATATTCAGATTAGAGTACTTTAAAACTTATGAAGAGAATATTCAGATTACCAAATTATTAAATCTCTGATTTCTTGAAAAGGGCTATATTAGAAATAATTCTCTCCATTTCAATATTTATATTTTTTTTTAAAATTATATATGAAAAATAAAATTTTTTAAAAATTTTTCGTATGTAATACAAATTTTATTCTACTTAGAACTTTATAAGAAAAACTGAAATCAATAAAATATATCTCATATTAGCTCCAAAGTTAATTTTAAATTTATTTTCTGTTTATACTATTTTTAAATAGTTAGGTAATTTCCAGTATCTCAATCAAGTAACTAGTCTAAAGGGAAAATGTTGCATCTTGGTTACACAAAAATGCAACATTTTCCCTCTTTATGTGGACCATTCCTAAATTTGTTCCTAAAGTTATTTAAAAAGTAAAGAAATTATTGTAAATTATTCAAATTTATGAAAGATTAATTTATCAAAATGTTCATCTTAGAAATATTTATGAAATAAATTTAGAAAACGAAACGCATATTATTCGTCGATGAACTACTTTCAATTTTTCAATATCTCACAAAAACATGCATCGTTACTTGATCTCAACACTTTCCTTAACACCTGCATATAAATGTTACTTAAACCCGAATTTATGCACTCATTTCCCCAGTAGAAATAATACATAGCGCAAAGAAGTACCGGAATAAGCTGTAATACAGTGGCATCGGAACCATTCATCCCATCCCTTCTGCCATGCACCTGACTTCGACGTAATTGTAGTTTCTTTCCAGTCAGATACTGAACCACTTCATTCAGAGCTTTTCCTCCCTACCAGTGGAAAAAGAAGAAAAAAATGTTCTGCCAACTTCGACCATACATCACCTTCCTGTGAAAAGCAACGAAGGGTCGTAATGATGGTTGTCGTATCGCCAAGAATTCTCCCACCTACCCAACAGTTTCTTTGAATACAGGCTTTGGGGTTAGGCACAGGGAGAGATTTCTATGCCCAATAAATTGCGGTTTAACTAACTGAGCGAAGAAATATATATAAGTTTTAAAAAATGGGGAGGATTTATTGATGCCTGCATCATATTTTTATTTACTCTTTATCTTACGCTTAACATAAAATTAGTATCATCATATGAAAAGTATTTTTTGTATGCCTTTTTGTTAGCGGTTTAATTTTTAATACATAAAAAATTAAGTTACAATACATGAAAATTTCACATAATCTTTTTGAATTACTATAAGAAGTTTTTTGAATTCAAATATTGTAAAGTTTTCAGTAGATATTTCATTACTTTTGGGTATTATAAACTTAGCATAAATGGATTTTTTGTTCATCATTTAATAAAAAGTTAGTATAAATTATCAACGACAAAATCCACACGATTTATAAATGAATTTTTTAATTAAAAAATGTTTCGCATGCATAATTTTTTTTCTCTTGCCTTTATTTATCAGTTGGTTTTACATCATAATTTATAAATAATAAATTATTTAAACAAATAAAAATGCTTCATATATATATATATATATATATATATATATATTTTAAAACTTATTTTTATCTTTATTTCTCTTAAAATTTAATTTTACCTTTTTTTCCCTTAAAATATAATTTTCATCATTTCATTCTTTTAAAAAATCATCAGTAGTATCTTGCTTGTGATAGTTAACAATCAGATTTAAAAAATAAAATTCCTAATGAGAAATGTTCAATTCATGAGAGAGCGTGCCTCACTGGAAAGAAGAATATAATCAAGGTGCAGCAAGGGAGAGAAAGAAGAAAGAAAAAAAGTGGAGTTGAAGGCTGAATTAGAGAAAACAAACAGAAAAGATAAAAACAGTGGCCACATATGAAGGAAGGGGAGTTCAGAGTTGAAAATTCAAGGATCAGAAGATCAAGATTGTGGTGAACTGAAATCAAAGTGTTGGAACGATTTCAATGTTGGCTTACTTTAGTATTTAATTCATTGTAAATAATCATCAATAAATGTGTTTAGTTACTTGGGTAAATAAATGAATTTGCGATGGCATTCCTAAACAAATACCATATAAATGTGACCATCAAAAGGGAATGAGATGGCAGAAGGGTTAAAGATGGAACTTAACTTAGATAGACTTAATAGTAAAATCTAAGACCTACGAGGAGATCACAAAGGGATCGTTGGAGATTATTATATCTGTCAGAATAGAAAATAAGTTACTCGAGACTCAAGAATGAGAAATACAAGGGCATCGAGTGACACAAGAAAGGGAAGAGAGAGAAAAAGAATTTAAACTAGAGAAGATGAAAAGTCAAGCTTCGGTATCCAGTTCCACTTTATTGGCCAGTGAAAAATCAGTTCCGAGGTGCAAATTCTTTGATCTCCAATGGATTCTTCGAAAGTTTGATCCTAGAGCGGATGTCATCAATATGTCCTCGTGACTTTAAAGCGCCTAGCTGGGAGGTTGGAGTTAAATAAAATCGATTGGGTAAAACATTTGTTACCTCTTTTTCCATCCAATATAGTTCAACTTACAGCGAAAGATCCAGTAGAGATTATACGAGTTACTTTTAAACAGTTTAGTTTCGAGTTACTGTTAAACAGTTTAGGTTTAGTGCTGAAAATTGTAGTGTACGATTCAAACAGAAACTTCCTAGAAAGACATAGAGTCTGAATTAAATATTTATTGAAAGGCAGGGACGAATGGTGTACGGATTTGATTCATTAAAGGATATAATGATTACAGACAGCTGGTTAAAAATGTTTTAGTCATCAAAGCTGACCAACTTGTTCAATGATTACGATACTGTCCGGTTAAAGAGAAACCATTTATACATCCTATCTCTGAGTCAAACATTAGATTTCAGAAGTTTGAAATTAAACAAATATCAGCTTATCCTAATCCTTTGAATCCCAGTAGAAATCTAGGACAAGAATTTTCGTATCGGAGTCAAGAGCGACAGAGATTACTAAAATGTTTCAAGTGCGGATCAACGCACAATTTGGGCTCTCGTTGCGCTCGGATGTCAGGAAATCTGATAACATCAAGAGTGAATCAGAGGATAGGAGAGGTGACAACAAGAGATGTTCTACTGAATGGAAAGTAAGTGCAGTAAATCAATGCACAGAGGGTTGGAGAGTCGAAGCTGTCAGTGCGTCTTGTAACGTCAGAAGAGAAAGTTATGCAAACCAGCCCCTTACACAGAGTATCAGTTGAAGGGGTGAGTAAATATTGCGGATGCATGAGCTGAAAATTCTGTGATTAGGATGATTAGTTAGGGCAAAGTATCAAGATTTTATCAGCGTTTGGTGAGGAGGGGTTGGCTCCATTACTGACTGTACAGATAAAAATTATAGATGAACAACATGATAGTGTACCTACAGCGTGTGCAATATCAGCCAAGTTGATAATAGGATACTGATTTCCTCGGTCACCCACGAAAGAAAGAAAGATAGATAAACCCCTGTAAAGGAAACAGGAGCCGCAGAACACTGAATTCAAGCGATTCTGCAAGTTTTTCATTGGTAGTTTGAATTATAAATAGTCTGAAGATTTTATGAAAGATAATTTTGAGCAACGGGATGAGTTAGTAGTCTATATTGTAATACTAGATCCTCATACTAAGAAATACCAGTGGATTTTGTTACGTCACCTACATATGATATTTAATTACAATTTAAAAAGATAATATGCAGCAGGCTATCGAATATGTAGAAGGAAAAATCTGATAAAGTTGTAAACAGGATAATGAAGATACACTCTCAAAATTACAGATAGGAACATGAAATCATGTAAAACTAATTGATAGTCTTCTCTTAATCTGTGTGGTATGATAACTCTTTTAATACCTTATGATTAGGTAAAACATCATGAATGTGCATGGAATTAAACTTGTTCACATAATCTTTGTATTTTGGGTTTAAATCAATTAATGTACTTCTTGGAGCAAAGAGAAAACATTGCTCTTTTTAAGCTCTGGGTTAAATTATTTGAAAAAATGATTGTTATGTGTTAGGAATTTTTAACAATTGTGTTTTGTATCTTCCCATTAATTTGGGAGTTGTACTGTTATGTTGCATATCCATTGTAAGAGCTCTCGCTGACCCGTAATGTGTTGTTCAGTCATGTACGTTATTCAAGTAACTTCCGCACAAGTTGTTTTTAGGCTTTCTAGTAGCTAAGTAAGCAACATCGTCTCTAAAGTGACGGATATCCTTCTCCTTAGGGGAGGGGAGGCGTATACGGCCTCAGTGTTTGTGAGAGAGGAAGGTCAACAAGAACGTGTAGCAAGGAAAATGAGAAAACAACCAAGGTGTCGCAAGGGAAAGGAGACAACAACCAAGGTATTGCAAGGGAGTGAAAGGAGAAAAGACAAGAAGCAGTTGAAGACTGAGTTAGGGAAAACCGGCAAGATAAAAGAGGTGGCCCTGGATTAAAAGGGTAGAGACGAGTTCAAGATTGGAGATTCAAGGATCAGGAGCTAGAGGATCAGGACATTAGGGAGGTCAGCAGGAGATCGAGAGAGTGGAGTATTGAGATCAAAGTGTTGGAGTGATTTCGAAGTTGATGTTTTGGATTGGTTGTTTTAGCGTTTAACTTATTGTAAACACTCATATTTATTCAAGTTTTATATTGGATTTTTTTTTAATTATTCACTACAGTCCAAGATCGCAGAGGACTCATTTCCTTATTATGACTAAAATAATAGGTTAAATGTAATAATAATACAAAAAGTGATAGTAATAATGACAAAAAATAATAATATGTTTTTTCTGAAACTCTTGCTTAAAAGTAGATGATAAATTTTAATAAAAATATAAATTATAATTAATTCATTACGTTTGCCTAATTTAGAATATTTCATTATGATCATATTATTTTCTGTAAATGTAATTCTTCTAACTTAAACCTAAGACAAGACATATTACATTTGGGGCAAGCTTTTTCAAACGCTTTCATAGATTTTCTATGATATGTCCTCTACGTGATATAAGCAAAAAGAAACTATTTTATGGAATATATGATATTTTTCACAGTATATTTTTTTCTGCACAATGGCACTTACACTAACAAAATGTGACAACTATGATCTTGATCTATGGCAGATATTTGGAACAACAAATCCTATATCTATCCTCATGATATTCTTTTCTATGTTCCAAATTCTAAAATACACACAATACATAAATTTGTTCTATTATTATTATGTAAGCTTAAATCTCAGTTTTTCTTTGCTTTTCTGAGAAAAAAATTTTTTAAAAATTATTGCATATAACTTGTACAGATATTTATGCTCTATTTTGTTTTACATTTTCTTCGTCATATGGTAGTATAGTTTTAAAAAAAATTAGGTTTCCTAATTTCATCCAATGACAAAATAATCAAAGAGAAAATTAATAATTATTCTTAAGAAATCTGAAACAAAGTAAATCTTAAAACGTTAGGAAATATACCTGAAATAATTAACATTTAAATGCCATTATAGTTAAATGTATCTTTTATAAGAATATTCAGCGGATCTTTAAAATATTAAATTAAATATCACGTGGTTTTTGTTTAAAAATATTAATAGTAAAGAATTCACAATTATTAGGAATGAATAAGAACCGTACGATATTGCTTATTAAAAAAATTAAAAATTTAGTGATTTGATGAAATAAAATTTTTATAATATTTTTAAAAATAATAAATTCAGTTAAATATCTCATTTCTTTTTTTAATAAAAATTGTTATCTTCTTTTATATTTTAAGAATTATTTAAAAATAGTAACTTTTAAATTTATAAATTGATATTAAATTTTCTGAAAAAGAAATTGACAGCCTTTCCATTTTAAAAAATATTGTGGTTAAAAATATTTATATTATTCATAAATTAAAGTGATTTCCTATTTTTAGTTTTTCTTAAATTTTTTAAGCAAAAAAATTCAATTATATTTCCGATTTAGCTTCAGGAGAATAAATATTCTTATTTAATTAATTCTCATAATTAGTGATATAGAAGATTTTTTTATGAATTATATGAATAAAACGTTTAATTGGGGTATCCGTTATACAAATGACTATATTGAATTTCTTTATAAAACTTGCAATCGGGACTACTGATTTACTGAAAATTTGTACCTTTATTTTGAATCGTATTTTTACTAATTACTTGTGAGTGATGTATTAAAAAACAGTAACAATTTTTTAAAAGTTACAATATATAACAAATAAAATAAAAAAATAGATAAAATAAAATAAAAAAATAGATAAAATAAAATAAAAAAATAGATAAAACAAAATAAATTTTTGCTGAACTCAATTAAAGACACAGACTATAACCAGGTAAACTACATAAAGGTAGGTAATATTTCAAAACATATCATAAAAAACATATATAACTTATATAATATCATATATAACATAGCATAAAACATATCGCATATTAACTGCAACAAAGAGTTATAAGAATGTTATATTAAAAAATTTCTTTCATGATTTCTACATTTAAAAATTTTGTGCATTAAAGATATTATTTTTTCTTTCAGATCTCAGTCTCTGTCAAGTGTGAATTGACGAAGATATTTTAGTCATACCAATAATACTTCCAGATGTAAGCAAATTTTTAAATATATTAATTCTTAAAATTTATTGAATAATAATTTTTGTTATAAATAACTTCAATAATAAATTTATATGAATGTGTTTATGATAATGATGTTTAAATTAAAATGTAGAACATTAGGTATTTTATCATAAATAAATATATAAGAAATATATTACTGAACTTTAAAATTGCCACTAGAATATTGCAAAGTGTCTTCTTGTTTTCAAAAAATCATTATAACTGATGCATAATAATATCTATGAGTGAAAACGTTTAAATGGTTAATGTGTTGTATAAATCACCAACAAATATAATTTAATTATTAATGTAATATTTTTATCATCTGACACAAAATTCAATTTTGCAATAGAAATATTAGCCAAAGTAATAAATTTATAGTTAATTGAATAAAAAAGTAATATTTAAATATGTTATGAATGAAATATTATATATAGTATGAATTATAATTATAAAAAAATTATAATTACTAATTATTTATGATTGTTTTAATTTATTAAAAAAGGAACAATTAAAAACGTTACAATATGCAATAGATATTTAATAAAAAAAATAAATAAATAAAATAAGGTTTAGTTGAACTCGATAAAAAATAGGCACAGTCTATAGCCATGTGGACTACATAAAGGTAGGTGATATTTTAGGCGATGGGTATTCACATTCAAAAGAAGATGAAGGTAAGTTTTTATAATTTATATTAAATTTTCTGCGATAATTTTCATTGTAAATTACCGCAGAGCTTAAAAAGTTGATTCAAAACAATGTAGCCTTTTAACAACCTGTGATTTTAAAGTTAGTATATTAGGAGTTCAGTAGGAAAAATTTAGGTCAAATTCTCTCTTTGCAGTAAACCTGAAAGAAGCATGGTAAAATACTATATCATATATCTATTAGTAGAATTTAAATTCAGCTTCAAAGTATTTAAGAATATTTTAAATAATAAAAATATTCAAGAAAGATTCACTCAACTTTGTCAAGAATTTAGGTGGTGTTAGGTGCATAATTCTTGTTAAATCTTAAAAATAATTTGCTATAAACTTATAAAATGATTCGCATATGCCATACTATACAGTATAGAGTTTTAAAGTACTTAAAGTAGCTATTTTTTCTGCAAATCACTAATTTTAACCCCTACTTAAACGAGTAGGGAATATTTACCTACGTTTAATTACTACTACCTACTACTTATAATTTTAATTAACAAATTGTCAATTGCACAGTGTAAAATATAAATGTCGCATTATGGTGTCTTGTGCTATCTTTATTGTTGTATGAACAAAAATAAATTTGATAGATGAAATATCCATTCATTTATTTTCGTAGCAATAATAGAGAAATAAACTTTTACTTTTTTTAGATATTTAAATGATAAAGGATAAGAACTTCATTACTCACAGCTTTCATATTTTCTTATAATATAGTATAGTATGGTAATTGAATCGCTTTTACCATCTAATGAAATTAGTTAGAATTTTAGTAATCACTAAAATTTAATTACTGCAGGCATATAACATAAATCTGCTAAAGAAATCTACTATGTTAAAAAACATAAGATCTTGTAAGCGAATGGCATCCACTATCGTAGATAAATTAAGCAAGAATAATTAGAAAAAAATAACTAGATCAGACAAAAAATAAGTTAATAAATTAGTTACCATAAAAATAAATAAAATTATTTTATCTGTTCTAATAAAACATTCAGGTATTAATAAATGAACTCTAATTTCTAGTTTTTTGTTGAGTGATGTTTCAGAAACATGAGTTTCTAATTTTCTTATTCAAGTCTTGGTTAAAATTACAAAAAATTTCATTTTAAAACAATATTTCGTAATGAACAATAAATATTATTTTATATTTTAGGTTTGATCTCAGTATCTCTATGAACTATGTTTTATACCTTTCGGTATTTTATTAAATATGTCCTTTTAATTTTATTCGCGAGTTCAGTTTCTTCCAATGTACGAGAAATTTTTATTTTCACATTTCTTCAACACAGTGTTTTTATTCTAAAAGGTTTAACAAATGCAAAATATACTTGGTACAGAAAATTAATTAACAATACCACGCAAATTTTATCTCTTTTTATAGTAATTCTTCTGCAATAATATAATATTATGACATTAAACATAAGTTTTCTTTGATATCATTGCTGTTTTACAAGATGCTGAATATTGCATTATAACTGCTTCATAAAGTTTTACATAAAATAATAAGTGAAAAGAATTCATGAGTATCTTCTATTGATTAATTACATTATTAATGTTTATTTCACAGCAATAGGATCTTTTATATGCTTACTTTTAATTTTATCGATTGAAAACAATTAAGGATCCTTTTCTAGAATGCTTTATTGAAAATATCTTTTACGTGAATTTGGAACACATTCTTACATTTCTTTACTGGAAGTTTCTATTCAGCTTCATTTATTTCAACTTATGTGAATTGACACATTTTTGAAAATTGGAAGTAAACATATCTTTAAATTCATTTAAGTAAACATATCTTTTAAAAATTGAAAGTAAACATATCTTTTTATTGGAAGTAAACATATCTTTTATTAATACTATCCTGGTTATTTCAATTTTTAAATTAATTATTCAGAAACAAAAATTGTTTAAAATCAAACTATTAGCATGTCACCATATATCTCAAAATTCTTCTTGACATCCACTTTACATGGTTTGGAAATGAATTAGAATTAAAGTTTTCCCTTTCATAGTCAACTAGCACTGAACTTTCCTTTTTTGTACAATACAAATTATCAGCAGTGCAGTGACAGATCCATTTTATAGATAATTTAACATTAAGATTTAAATAATGAAGGCTTATGTTCTGAATCAACTTTAAAAAATTTCAGAAAAGAAGATGGCTGAATTTTCGTTTATGTATCAGAAATATATTAACATATTATAAATCCGGAAAAGCACTAAAATTAATTGACATTTTAAAAAAAGCATTCTTGCATAAATTTCAGAAAAATTTTATCCATACAAATAAGACAGATCTTTAGAGACAAAATAACAATTATTTTACAATAAAAGCTTCAATAAATTTTTTATTGTTTGAATTCTAAAAATTATTGGAAATATAACAAATAATAATAAATTTTTGGAAAGTAGTAGACTTTTAGAAATAAAACAAATAACACTTAACAAAATCTAGAATTGTTAAATAATTACTTAATTTAAATACCTTATTTTCATAATTAACCTTTTAAAGCAAAGAAAGTGTAAATAAAATTAATAAGTTTCTTATTTAAATGAATGAATGTATACAAATAAATAAAGCAGCAATTTTTAAATAAACATTTAACATAAATAATTGTTTAATAAATAATTTTTAAATAATTACATGAAATCAGCAATTTTTTAATATAGTATAGCAATTTTTAAATATAGTATAGCAATTTTTAAAATAAACAGCAATTTTTAAAATAAACAACAATTTTAAAATAATACAATTTTTAAATAAATTTATTAATTTTTAAATAAGCATAACATTTACACAAAAACAACTTGTGTTATTTTTTTAGAATTTCTATTGATACAAGTTAAGAAATAACAAACAATAAAGAAATAAAATGAACAAAAAAGAAATACAGAATCAATTTTTTGCTTCAACTTTTTTTAATTTTATTAAGTCATAAAAACATATGCTAATCCACATAAAAAATGCAAATAATTTTGTTAGTGCAATGTCTGAAAATTTTAACACGATATTTTAAAGAAATTAATGCATAAAATAGTATTAATTAAAACCGAATGTATATGAAGGTTAAATGTACTACAAAGTAAGTCCGTAGACTCGTAATTTGACTGGGTTAACTTCATATTATGTCTCATCATAAATCATATTATACATGAAATACCACTCTCAGCCTTCAGATTCAGGTCCAGAATGAAAAGATATATCATACTTTTACTGAATGTATGACCATTTCTGCTTTCCTCACAGAAATGCTGAATACAGTAACGCAGACTGTTGGAAGGGAAGGATGTATGATATATAACATCATACATACAGAATATATTTCATTTCATTTCAAGTAGTTCATTATATACTGTCAGTTAAATACCTTCAAAAAACTTAACTAATGCAGAGAAGAACTTTATTAAATCATTTCCTGTTTTGTTCCTTTCGCTGCTTCCTTTTTATCGTATAACGGATTTAAAAGAATAGGAGTGGAGTTCTTAAATAGAAATCTGAGAAGAAAAGTCCTATTATCAATAGATTAATTACAGGTTGAACATTTGGGATAAATATTACAAAAAGTTTTTAAAAATTTGAAAATATTATCTTGTATTATAATAGTTTACAATAATTGATATAAATAAAAATATAATTTAGTTTAATGAATTTATAAAGAAAATGATTACATGATTTCTGAATATATAACAAGTTGGTAACGTGTACCTTAAAACATGAGAAAAGTTAAAATAATATTCACAAAATTTTTTATATAAAGTAATTTTGTATAGTAATAATCCTTTTTTCATTTGTTTCAAATTCATGAAAATAGAAATCTGAGCTGAACATTTTAGGAATTTCTTAAGATTTCCAAATTTTTATTTGCCCAGAAATCAATTAAAATATGATTAATTATAGGTTGAACATTTGGGTGCATAGTAATCAATATATTAATTATAGGTTGAACATTTGGGATGAATATCCTAAAAATTAAAAAAAAAAATTTGAAAATATTATCTTGTATTATAATAGTTGAAAATAATTGATATAAATAAAAATATAAGTTAATTTAAAGAATTTAAAAAGAAAATTTTACATGATTACTTAATATATAACACGTTGACAATGTGTACTTTAAAATAATATGAATGTTAAAATAATATTTACAAACTTTTTCATATTAAATAAAATAAGTACAGTATTAATTATTTTTTCATTTCTTTCAAATTCATGAAAATATAAATATGAGCTGAAATTATAGAAAATACAGGAGATTTCCAAGTTCTCATTTGCACCAAAATCAAATAAATTATTTAAAAAAAACTAAAACGTAGTATATCATCGCCTGCATTTTTCAAATTTCAGATTTTTTTTTAATAAATATAATAATGAAACTACAAAATTTGTTTACATAGAAATGGGAAATCATTTCAAGTAATAAAGCTTGATGTAAAAAATATATAAGAAAAATATCATTAACTCCTTTTTTTTCCTAAAATTAGAATTTTTATCACTTTAAAAAAAAATCATAATTTATTTTTTTGCTTAATATTTAATTTTATCCTGTTGATATTTATTTCTTTTGAAGTCTTTTTGGGGAAAGCTATTTAAAATGCTACTCAAATCACGAACCAGAAATTTTATAATGGGATGAATTATGAAAATGCTAAATGTTTTCAAGCTTAAAGACTTTAAAAAATTATTTTATGACAATTATAAAATTTTTCAGAAAAAATAATGTTGCTTAATGATATCTTTAAGCTGACAGAAAGTCATTAAAATTAAGCATAATTTTTTTTGATTAAATTATCATTTAAGATGTTTTTAAAAATTATAATTGAGGAAATAATATAAAAATATTTTAATAATCTTTACAGGAATTCAATAATTAGTTCCATAATATTATGAGAATAGAAATTAATTTATGAATAGGAATTCTATTGCGTTTCTTGCCGGCATTTTTTCATATTAATTTATCATGCTACAAATAAGGATGTATTATAAAATAAATTGGTCTGGGTTTTTAGAATTTTTTTTATTTAATGTACTTCTATAAGATTTATTTTGTCTGGGTGTTCAAATAAAGAAATATTTAAAAATATATATGTGGAAGTAATCATTATATTATGATAATAAATGACTTGATTTGTAAGTTTACTTTTTCCCTTGCATTAATTCATCAGTACCACAAAAACTGCCACTAACTTCCGTTTGTGGCAAAATAACTTTATATTTTCTTTCTTTTTTAAATATTTTTTATTATAAAAATACCCTTTCCTAAGTGTGATTTAAAGTCAAGTATAATTTATGATATTTTTATTGAGATAATTAAAAAGGTAAAAAAAAAATTTATCTCATTTTCACTCGAATGCACACTAATTTAAAAAATAAGAGAGATGTTTACATATTTTTAAAAGTAAGATTTATGTGAAAGAACCAAAACATAATTTTATTTTGTTTTTATTAAATTAAACTTAAAAATAATTTTAATTGTTCCTAACTTTTATAGCTATTTTATATAAAACTTTCGAAAGGATATCAAACAGAAACTCAAAGATACCTGCCAATTAGAAAGAGCAATCAAGAAAAAAATTGATAGTGATGAAAAATTGCAATAAACAACTCAATCTATTGATATTATGCAAAAATTGGTAATACCGAACAAAATTTAATTAATCCATTAGTCTTTATTTGGAATTCAGATTTGGAAATTCTTTTACCCTATGAACATACTTTTATTTTAAAAACTAATTGAAAAAGTAGACTCTTTAGGTAAGTAGAATTTTTCCAGTCAACAGCAAACGAAGTAAAACATCTGAATTTTTATTTCTTTTAGAAAGAAAATTTCTGATAGAAAAGTCTATGAGAGAAAATCTACAGAAAATATTTTTCCAGTATATAATGAAGTTAATTAACAAGGCAACTTGAATTATTTTTAGAAATTCACTTTGACATATAATTTACTCATGAAAAATAATGCATGTTCCTTTACGAAATATAACATTAATTCAATATCCTATAATTGAGTACTGCAAAATAAATTCAAGTGCCATTGACTACAGCATTTGAATAAAAAATAGCTTTCTAGTCAATTTTCTAATTTTAAAAGATTACGAGGTTCTATTTAATTGCAACGCTTTAATTAAGTGATTTTTTCTCTTCTCTATACGTTTAGTATGCATATAAATGAAAATCATAGGAAAAATGCTTTTTATAAAATAAAATTGTCTTAAAATATAAAAATTAAATAGGCTTAATTAAATGTAACCTAAAACCAAGTTTTTTTTTGTGTGTGTGTATGTTTGTGAAGGATTAAGTAAATACCTACATTTTAAGATTATTTATGTCATTTGCATGATATGAATATGTCATATACATAGAAATATTTACATGGCATATATATAGAAAAAATCTATCACTCTAATTTGTTAATTTAGTTTAATATTAACCAGGGGCATATATGCTTAAAAATATCACTTCTTTTTTTATCAACTTGAAGGAATTTAGTGAGAAAGCTGATTAAGTATGAATACCCCACATATTTTTATAATGATGAGCAAGTATTTCGATTAATTAGGATACATTTTCGTTAAATTAATTAAAGTAAATGGATTATTTTGATACATTTTTCATCTGCTGTTGAGGTTTTAAATATAAAACTATGAATTAATTAATAAAATTAAAAGTGAAATACTGAATTTTAATAATTTTTTAAACTTTTGTTTAAAATACCTTGAAAATTGTTTTGTTAAAAATTTAGATTTTTTTAGAGATCTTAATATTATAACATATTTAATCTTTGACGTAATACTCCTAATCGGTACTCCCAACTTGCTACGAGAAGAATTAATGTACTTAAAATATATACAATAAATATCAATTTTTATTTCTTAGTATATAATTTTATTTTCCTAAATACGAAAATAAAAATAAATATTCATTTTTATTCCTAGATGCATGTTTTCTATCAATTTTTTCCTGGTAGCTTTTATCTTTAGTCTGCTATATCTATGTATTCTTAACTTATATCTGCATTCATAATCTATTTTCAAAATTTTTAGAAATAATGAAATCGTGTAAAATAAAATCTTTAAACATTTCATCAATCTATCAATTGCTATAAAATGTTTGCTTATATGTTAATACTTTATTTCTATATTTGATATATTTTAAAGATAAAAGTAGTTAAAAATGTTTTTATCCTCAATTATCTCAAAAAAATTAATGTACAGATTAAATATATCGATAAAATATTATTTTTGAAAAAAAATTATAAATTAAAGAATAGATTATAGTAAAATGACGAAGAATTTTTTAATTTTAAATTCATTAAATATTAATTTCAAAACATAAAACGATCTTTTCCCCTTCTTCATAAAAACAACTATTAATAGCGTTTTTCGACTTTCAAATTGATTGCAACTTAAAATTAATAAAAAAAACAATGTTGTGAAATTTGTCATCTATATTTCAATTTTTAAAATTACTATTCTGACAATAAATAAATCCTTTGAAAAAAGGAATCTCGCAAGTATATTTTTTATGATTACTTCTCAACCAATAAATGTGAATATTTTATCGATAATCTAATTTTTTTTTCTATTAATCCTAAAAGTGAATATTTAAACAACTGTGATTCAAATCACACAAATCAATGAAATTATAATGCAAGTAGAAAATCTTCTTAATAAATCTATAAAAACAGAAGTTTATCATTATAATTAAATAACGAATTGCATTTAAGTTTAATTAATATCTTCGTAACATTCGTTTTCTTTCTCATAACTATATTAAACTGCATAACAAACAGTTATTTGAATAAATAAGATCATTACATAATTTTTTTAAATAATGGGTTTAGTATCAATTTACGAGATAAGTTAAAACTTTAAATCGACTTTTAATTGACGAGAATAAGGTCTATTCAATTAAAGTTTAAATATAATCTTTTTATTTCTTCAATTTCTTACTATTTGTCTATTTGTAAATATTAATTGCCTTATTGAATGACTGAGTTTCCTATGTTTAAAAATTATTTATATCTTTAATATCGTGATATTTCTATTGTTTCATCCAGATATATCATTACTTTTTATCCATTAAATTTAATTATTTTTAGTTGTTTCCAGATTATTTTTTTATATTTGAATATTAATTAAGGTTCTATTCAATTAAATGGGTACTTGCTTTTCAATTAAGAGTGTAATTTAATTTCATAGCTTATGTTTTTATATCTTTAAAATTCAAATTATTTTCAGTAAAAACAATTATAAGAAATCCATACGATTTCATAATAAATTGAAAGATGCAATTCTTAAAAAAAAATATTATTTTGAAAATAATTAAAGTAATAGCATTAAAAAAAGTAATTGATTTCTTATGCGTAACATTTATTTCCCAAACTATAATTAAATCTGTAATAAAAATGTACAAATTATAGCTTGAATATTATCAGTCTCTGTATATAAAATTATTTACTGTACTTATCAAGCTATATATATGTAATTTATTTCATTATTGTTAAATAAAAGACCTGAAAAACATCAAGAAATAATTTTGAGAGAGAACTTCATTTAATCAATTGATCCTAAAAGGTTAAATTTTTTAAACCAGCAATATTATATTGAAGTTCTTGAACGGCAAATTTTAAAATCATTGAAATAGGAAATAACTTTTTATCAACATTGACAATAATACATTTTTATTTCATAAAATTAGAACTTTGTATTCCAACATCAAGAAACATTAAACTTATGTTATCAAAACTTAATAATTTTAATTAAGTGTTAAAAACTTACAAAGTTATTATATGTATATAATTTATTTCATTATCGTTAAATAAAAGACCTGAAAAACACCAAGAAATAATTTTGAGTGAAAAGTTTTTAATCATTTATATCTGTTATAAAAAGGTTAATTTTTTATAATTTTTTATTATTTTGTTACTAATTAGTTATTATTTTGTTAAATTTTTTATAATTTGTATAATCTAATTCTGTTATAAAAAAGGATTAATTTGATGTACTTATTTATATTGCTCATTAAATAATTCATAGTAATTACTTGAAAAACAAATTTAATGAACGTGCTAAAAAGAGTTTTAAATAATCATTAATTTAATTTATTTATTAATTTATTCAAATATTTTAACTATTTTATTATCGTATTAAGGATATTTATTAGAATTTTCTCTGATTTAAATCAGTATTCCCAATATACTACCTTCCTTTAACACTTCAATCGTTTCTTAAAGAAACTCTAACAGTGTTGACAGTTTCTGGTGCCTTTTATTCAACATTGCAGAAAAATTTACTCTTGGCTGATTTACATGTTAAGCTTCTTTTCGGAAAGAAGATAGATAAAACTTAAGACAGGTATGCTGTTGTGCTTTCTCTTATTTTATGTTCTCCTTTGGTGATTTAAATCACTTTATAATCCTACTGGTCTCTCCAGTTAGTGATTTTTTTCCTGGCAAAGAACAATCCTTCTTTACGTATTTCTCTATTTCATTCGGTTTTCTTGAAGTAATTTCAGTAGAGACTATTTTTCTTTCCACGTGAAAGAACCTCAATTTTTTCAACTTGAGATATCTCTAAAATTATCTCGACACTTTTTATTTTTAGAATTCAACCAGTATATTTAAGTTATTTTAAACACCACAAGGGTTCTTTTTTTTAATTCTGGTACGTGAAATCAAATAATTGTTCTGTTAATATGCATGTTAAGCACAGTAAAATGCGAAGAAAGATAATTATTTTCATTTTTTTTTCCAATTTGCTTTTAGAAAATTATATGCCATATTTATTATTAACATTTAAACGATGAACGTTTTATCTCGTAGTTTTCAATGTGAGGGTTTTGTTTTGTAAAAGTTTATTTAATTTGACTTTTTTGAGATTTTCAAAAAATAGCTTATTTTGAATTTTTTTAAGAGTTGAATTAATTATAATTATCCTTGTAAATGTCATCATAAATAACGCCTAAATTAGCGTATAATAAATATCTAGTGGTTCATACAATTTTCAGTGCAATATCCATTTTTAATAAGTTTTCATTCACTGTTTTCAAAGATTTGATTTATTTTGTATAAACATGCTTATTACATGTTTTTAAACTGAATTCAATTATCCCATATTTTTTTAAAAATCAGTAAAACTGCTTTAAATTTCAAAGCAAATATTAAATTTCAATAATATAATAATAATTGTAATAAATATAAATATATTTAAATAAGATAAAATAAAAATAGAAGAAAATGATTTACAATATCTTAAATATTACTTCATTTTGCTCTGTTTGAATATTGTCAAATTAAAATATTCAAATTAAATAAAAACATTTTTATGGTAAAACCCAAATTTTTTCTAAAAATATATTGAACAAATGATCTTGAAAATGGATCAATTAGTTTAATGGCATAAATAATCAAGAATAGTTTATAGGTTCCTTTCAAAGTATTCACAAATTAATATTTAAGATAAATCTAATCTTTAGTAAAATTTTCACATTTATTGTAAAACATACTTTTATCTAAAAACTCGAGAGTTTTTGCAAAAGTTTATTTAACAAACTATTTTAAAATTGCATCAAATGGTGTAATTTCATACACATTAAACACTTTAAGGATTGAAATATATGTGTATGTAACTTACGTCATAGTAAAATAATGTTAGATTTTCTAGCTGAAGAAAGAAAGCTTTTATAGAGAATCATATATATCGGAATTCAATGTCGTACACTCTCTTAAATATATGGTGTCATTATGGATAATATATATTTATCGCAGTTTAGAGAACATTGAAGCTACCATTATCTTCGATTAATTTCTTTGTTCTTGGGTATTAAATTCTAACCTCTTAAACTGGACAGTCTATGGTATATAACTCCTCATATATCTGTCTTTTAAAATAAATTTATAGTAGTATCTTAAGTTCTAAATAAGATCTATACATTTATTACGTCTATAGTACATTTAGAGATATATGATCTGTAATTATTTTGTTTGAAATTCTTACAGTTCTAATAAATTACTTACAGGTCCAAAATGTTTCCAAAAGTTTGATAAAGCTTACAGTTTTATGATAATATTAAATTTAATTTTAATATTGGTTTTATCAATGAAATACACTTTTTATAATCCGTTAATTATGATTATAATTATATATAGAGAGAATAAAAAATAAATGTAAATAATTCAAATTTTACATATTTTAAATGTTTTGATGTAATTTAAGTTAGACATTCATCTGTATTGTTATAATTATGTAAAAATGATAAATTAAAAATGAATTTGTATTTGAATAGCAGTGACATTACTTTTTTGTGATTTATTCAATAAAACACTAATTACAAGGGCATATTGCATAGATCTACACAAAAATTATAAATTAATAAAAAACTAAAGAAAATCAATTATATTTTATATAAAAACTATTAGTAAAGCAGAGATGTGCAACCTTTTGGCTTTCTAGAAGGGCATTTATAGGGAATCAACTGTACCGGGCTGAATTTGAAGCAAAGTACTCTACTAAATGTATTTATGTATTGATTAAAAGAACAAAATTTAACGTAGAAGCCTTTCTAAATACTGTACAATGCATTATATTCACCAAAAAAAGAAACAAAAAGTCACAGCCTATTAATATTTAATTCTTTACTGGCAAAGGTTTTTTTTTCTTTTAAGTTAAAAATCTTTAATAATTTAAATAAAAAATATCTTAAATAAAAACAATCAATGTAGATTTCAATAAAAATATAATTCATTTTAATTTTTGTATATATTTGATATAACTAAAATTTAAAAAAAAATAAATAAATAAATACGCACAAATTTTATTGGAGAAATTTTCGCTTTTAAGTTCACCCGTGTACTTCGAGTTCGCCCTTTACCCCCTCCCCCTCATGTTAAATAATGATGTTAGCTTTTTCAAATTCTACTGCTATTTATAAATAGTTTTTTTTTTTTTTCAATTCTTTACGTCACTTTAAATAGAAACTAAGATTTAAAAAAATCGTTACAACTATTTCAAACATGTAATTTAGATATGAAATTAATCACCGATCTAAAATAAAATTTAAAACTAAAATTAAACTAAGCCATTTTGAGGTAAAACTGAAAGATTAGATTTGTAAAAAAATTTTATGTAGTAGGAAATTTTATTTCCTGAAATTCTCTAAAATATTAAAAATTTATCAACAAAAATATTAAATAAGATATTATTAAATTAATATAAATAAATGTATACGATAAATATTAATAAAATTTAAATTACTGTTGAAGTATGTATCAAAAAATAAAGAAAAAATAATTCTATATTTAAAAAGAAATAAATTTTAAAATGTCATGATTGAAATAATTTGTACTTTAATGAATAAAGTCATAATAGTTTCCACACCAAAAATATTATCAAAAACTTCAAACTTTAAAGCTAAATCTTGAAAATCAAAAAGCTTATCAGAAATTAATTGATACATTCAGTGCAGAAAAGAAAGTTATAAAAAAAATCTAAGACAAAAAAAAAATTTCAAGAAAGGCTTTTATACTAATTTCTTTTCTTAAAGACATCTAGGAATTTCCGAAAAGAAAAAAAACACTCTTCAGAAAGTATCACCTAATAAAATAGTCTCCTCAAAAATACTTAATCAGAAATAACTGAGCTGTTTAATTAAATAAAAAGTTTTATACTTTAAAAAAAAATCATCCAAAATAGCATGTTTTCGCGGATGAAAACCAATGATACTATGAGCAATTATATCTTAGTTCTTTCTTGCACAATCAAAAACATGAAAATCTTACCTCTTAGAACAAAAAGTCTAATGCTCTTTAATCAAAGCAAGAAGAAAAAGAAATAATAAAAAGAAACATCAAAACGTTTCTGTACCATTAAAGAATATTTTCCATTTATTCTTCGCGTCAAAAGTTTTTTTTTATTAATTCTTTTACAGTTCTTTTCTTAATCTAACTTGGAAAAGTGAATAGAAATAAAGCTACATCTTTTTTTTTTCTCTTAGAAACATTTCTAGTGAAAAGATTCTAAGAGGAAACATGAAAAACTATTACTTGTGAGGCAAATAAGTCACCGAAGACAAAATTATTTTGTTCCCAAGTAATTGGTGTCACCCTCAAAAGAAAATATTCCAAGTTTTGTTTAGTTACAATTTCATGCACTCTTAAGCAATTCACTAAGCAAATAGTGCATTTTTTCCTCTTAGTTCCTACGCCGCAGTATTTAAGTTTTTAAAAAAATTGTGTGTTGTTAAAACTTTCTATTCCCCATTTTAATTGATTCAATTCATTTTTTTACACTCATAAAATTATCTTTTCTTTTAAAGAAGAATGTTTAGTTCAAATCATAAAATGTTTTTTCCAACTAAGCAAATGTATGCAGATTTAATGAAAGATGTTAAATAAGCATGTGCATATTGATAAAGTTTTTTAGGTCAAATTATAGAACAAAAATATTATTTTAATACAGACTTTAAGAATTTTAAACAGCAAAAATTAAATATTCACATATTTCTGCTTTTATTTTCCACACAGTATAGAAGCTTTTTCATTTTATGCCTTCAAAAGTAATTGTATCTAATATAAGAAAAAAAGGTTTTTTACATTGTCATTTTTTAATAATATTTTCATTATTCTGAATAAAAAGATATAATTTATTAAAAAAAACATTTGAAATACTGTTGCAATTTATTTCATTTAGAACATACTTTACACAATATAGAAGTTTTTTCATTTTATGCCTAATAAGTAATTGAATCTAATATAAAAAAACTAAGTTTTTTACATTGCCATTTTTTAATAACATTTTCATTATTATCAACAAAAAGATAAAATTTATTTTAAAAACATTTGAAATATTGCAGCAATTTATTTCCTTTCGAAAAAAGCTATTATTTAAAACTAATATAATATTTATACTTTTATTTATAACTCATATTAAATTTCAGTGTTTGAATTGAATAATTTCAATTGTTTTTTACGACTGCATTGCGTAGTGTATTCGTTTATTCTTTAACAAAATTTCCATAAAACATTAAGCAAGATATTTTTAATTGAAATTATCATTAAAATTAAACTTTAATTTTAAAAATTTTCTTTTATGATAAAAAAATGTATGCACAAAGCTTTTTTCCCAATTTATAAAAATTAAAATAATTTCATATTTGATTAAGTTTGTAAATTAATTATATAGGCAATTTTGTAATTTATTTGTATTAATCCCAATTTTAAAATTATTTCATATAATGTGTTAGCTATATCATTTTACCAGTTGACAATCTTCAATATTTAACTCATTGCATTTTACGCAATAATTTTTTGTTATTATAGAGAATTTTACATTTTTAAACAACTATTCAGCACTACTTTTTTTTCTTAAGGATGAATTGTATTTTTCCAATATTTATTCACACTTCTTGGTTTTATGGCAGTCAATTTATTTATTGGCTTTATCTATTTGTGGCCAATGATTATTCTAGCAAGCTGAAGTCCGTAAAGTTTCAGTTCCTGTTGGTAGTATACATGCTATACACTGCTTTGTAAAACGAATAGATACAGCAGAATCTATACCAGAGTATCTAGCATGGATAATTTGGATTTTTACTGATATTTTTTATAGTTTTTTGAAATAGGAAACTCTAAATTGTAATTGTCCTCCAGAGAAACATTATCTTTCTCCTTTCTCTGTTTTTAGTGTAGTGTACCACACTCTACCCTTTTATTAATCCATGTAACAAAAAGATTTTTAGCTACAAATATTGTGCTATAGTTGTCTCATTATAAATTAAATATGATATAATTCTGCCTTATCGTGAGAAAATTATCTCAGGACAATACCCTTTATTAAAACCAAATTGTTTTATAACAGTAACTCCTTAAATGGTAGAAATTATTTAAATTATCAAATATTTCTTACCTAGATAAATGCATAACACTATACAAAATTTTATACTATACATATTTTTTTACATATAATTTGTATTAACAGACCTTTAAATTATTAATACATGATAAAGGTAATAGTTAAGTAATAATGATAATGCTTTGATACATTTATAAACACATGCATATATCATAATATGTAATTCTATAAGCTGTGCAATTCTTAATAACTGACAAAAAGCAAAAGCTCTGAAAATTCACAAGCTGTGATAAGTGAAACGATCTTCGATGTCAGATTTTATCGGCTGTTATATTGCAGTGACATAACGAATAACTTTGTCATTCAAGCATCTAAACAGATGTCACAGTTCTCAAGGAGCAATCATCTTAGGTTTTCTTTTGTTTATGTTGCATCATTACTTTCATTATAGCGTCACTGCAATCGTCATGCAGAAAAGAGCCGATAGAAATTTATTAAATCAAATAAGTGTTTAGAAAGTTACTTAATTACTTAATTTGTAGTACTATATGTAATTATATAATATATAATACTATATTATGATTAATTTGAATCATAAGTTGAGTTTGTTTACTTTGTAATTATTATTTTATTAAAGTCATTGTATTCTACTTTACAACAAAAACTCGTTTTTGAATCGTTTTTTTGAATGAACAAAATAGTTTAATTCTGTATATATATATATTAATATAATTATATTTAAATATAATATAGTTTAATTCTTATATATATATATATATATAATTGTTTAATTATGTATATATATTATATAATTATGTATATATATTTGGCATACCTGCTTAAGTATGCCAAAAATTTACATCTTAACCAACTCAGTGACATTTGTTAACCATTTTGCCTAATTTATGAAAAAGAATTATTTATTCGTAAAAATCATTATTATTAGGTAAAGAAATTGTGTAGGCAAATTATTTGATAAAATTATAACATATAGCAGAGAACTCTTTGTGCTATTGCAAATATATCTTTCAAGCTTTTTATATTTTCTCACACTTGAATATTTTGGAAACTTAAAACTAAAGATGATTATTTGTTTAAAAGAAAATGTGATCCTGCTAATAAATATTTACAATTCACTTGCAAATAAAAAATATATCAAATACAACTGCTTAATAAATGTTGTAGACTCATAGAAACTTTCGTGTTTAAGAACTATGTTATCTCCTATTTAGTAATTTATTTACCACCCATTATCTGAATAAAAATATATTATTCATAATGAATAATTTGTTGCATTCTGCTAGCTCATAAAACCTCGGTAGTAAGATGTAGATTCTAAAATTTATAAAAATTCATATTTTAAGTGTATGTATATATTAAAATGATTAAAAGGTTATCAAGTTTAAATGCTTTTAAATACCATTTCAAGTAAATTAAATAAAAATTGTACCTATGATTTTTGAATTATTAACTAACTCCAAAACAAAAAAAAATATTTGTAAACGTTTTGAAATAGTTAACGTCTTACCTACATAAAACATTTATAATAGAAAGCAAAACACTTCCTTAATGAACAAATGATAACTACACTTTTGTAAAGTAATTTCAATTGAGAATACTTTATTTTATATTCTGAAACTTTTCTTGCGGTATAAAAATATTTTGATAGTAACGTTATGTCTGAACTATTAAGTCGGAAAATATAGAAATGGGTAAGTTAAATAGAATTCTTCATGAAAGCATCCTTTATTGCATAAAAAATAAAAGCAAAATTTTAAAAAGAATCTTTAAAGCCTTTAGACTAAATTTATTTATGTTATGAATATTTACGTTATGTTATTTATTTATTTATGTATTGAATTTATTATATGTTTTCGTTTTAATCCAAATTAGTCATCCCATTTATAATATGTATGTTATATCAAATTTTAAAAGATGATGAATTAAAGACATATGTAAAATAAAACAATAACACAACTGCAGACAAAAATATTGAGACATACGGCATTTACATTTTTAAATGTACTCTGATGTAGATATTTCCGGAAAAAATATATTTCCATTTTATACACTTTTTAAATTCTTAGTGAAAAATCCTTCATTGCATAAAACGATATAAGCCGGATTTTAAAGAGACACTTTAAAGTATTCAGATTGAATTTATTTCTATATTTACATAAAATGAAGTTTATTGAGAAAAACGTAAGAAATAAATTGTTTGCTACCTTTCTTGTTTTCGATTTTGTCCAAATTCATCATTCCTTTATTCTATGTATCTATATGACAAATTAAAAAAAATAATGAATGAAAGACGTATATAAAGTAAAAACAATAGCACAACTGCGGCGCTAAAATATTGAGACATACGGCATTTACATTTTTAAATGTAATCTGATGTAGATATTTCCGGAAAAAATATATTTACATTTTATACACTTTTTAAATTCTTAGTGAAAAATCCTTCATTGCATAAAACGATATAAGCCGGATTTTAAAGAGACACTTTAAAGTATTCAGATTGAATTTATTTCTATATTTACATAAAATGAAGTTTATTGAGAAAAACGTAAGAAATAAATTGTTTGCTACCTTTCTTGTTTTCGATTTTGTCCAAATTCATCATTCCTTTATTCTATGTATCTATATGACAAATTAAAAAAATAATGAATTAAAGACGTATATAAAGTAAAAACAATAGCACAACTGCGGCGCTAAAATATTGAGACATACGGCATTTGCATTTTTAAATGTAATCTGATGTAGATATTTCAGGAAAAAATATATTTACATTTTATACACTTTTTAAATTCTTAGTGAAAAATCCTTCATTGCATAAAACGATATAAGCCGGATTTTAAAGAGACACTTTAAAGTATTCAGATTGAATTTATTTCTATATTTACATAAAATGAAGTTTATTGAGAAAAACGTAAGAAATAAATTGTTTGCTACCTTTCTTGTTTTCGATTTTGTCCAAATTCATCATTCCTTTATTCTATGTATCTATATGACAAATTAAAAAAAATAATGAATTAAAGACGTATATAAAGTAAAAACAATAGCACAACTGCGGCGCTAAAATATTGAGACATACGGCATTTACATTTTTTAATGGACGTAGATATTCTATGAAAAAAAAATTATTATTTAGTTTTATACATTTTTTAAATATTGAGATATGTAATAATATATTACAAATAAATATTTAAAATTTTTTTGTCAAAGTTTTTATCTCATTTATCAAAAAGTAATTAATTACATTTAACGTGGCTTATATAATCTATTTTAAGTTAATTAAGCCTTTTTTTAAATAAAACTAGCAGGACTAAACAATAACGTAAAATAAAATAATTGCCGTCTGTAATATTTTAATTAAATAAATGTTTCTTTTAAATAATATTAATTTCAGTCAAAATGAAGAAGTAGGGTGATCGATACGACATTTAATTATATTAAATGGCTTCATATAAAATTATTTTATAATTTTTGAAGTTGTATGAAGATTGAGCTATATATATATATATATATATATACATATATATATTTGGCTGATTAAGTGAGTGAGTGAGGTCTTAAATGATTTATAACTGGCAATCCTTTATACCACAATTAAATCAAATTTAGAAGGAATGAATAGTGAAGGAACTGATTTGAAATCCAATTGATTAGAACTAATGTGAGTATTTTGAATACACTTTTTAATTCCTACATTATTAAAACTATCTCTACTATAGAACTCTCAATAAAATGGCAAACAATTCATATTATAATATATCATTTCACTGAGATTTGTCAACTACTTTAGTCTCTTTATGAAAAAAACACTTGTTTGGGGGAAAAATAAAAAATATTGTGTATGTAAACTATTTGATAAATTTGTAATATGAGCCAATAACTCTATATATTATTTTAAATAGTATTTTTATACTTCGAAATTTTATTTTTGAATATTTTGGAAACATAAAACTAGAAATAACTGTTTATTTAAAATAAAATATAATTTCCTTCTAAAATAGATATTTACATTTCATTTTCAAATAAAAATGTATCAAATACAATTACCTATGCATTACATGTTGTTAATTGCATGTTCTTTGCTCATGAATTTTTATATATTTAAGAACTACGATATTATCTCCCGTTTAATTCCATGAATTACCTCAAAAGCAAAAGAATATTTATAGATTAAAAAAAAGGATAATTTGTTGCATTATACTAACTTTTGCAACGTCAGTAACAGTAAGTATACAGTTTATAAAATTTAAAAAATTCTTATTTTAAGTGCACTTATATACTCCAGTCTAAATACTTTTAAGTAAATTTATGAAAATTGTACCTATGGTTTTTAAATTGTTAACTAACTCCAATACAAAAGTAAAAATATTTATAAACATTTTAGAACTTTTAACGTCTTATCTGCATAACATTATTATAATTTAATAAAAGATGAAAACATTCCATTAGTAACCAAGTGACGGTGACACTTTTGTAAAGCAATTCCAATAAAAACTACTTTATTTTAAGCTGCGAAACTTTTCTTTGGGTACAGAATATGTTCAAAGCAACCTTATGTCTGAACTATTAAGTCGAAAAGGATAGGCAACGTTACGTTAAATAGAATTCTTAATGGAAAAATCCTTTATCGCACAAAAAGACAAAAGCCACTTAACATTCTAAAAATTCAGATTTAAAAAAGGAAACCTTAAAGTCTTTAGATTGAAATAGTCTATATTTACTTAAAATGAGATCTATGGGGAATAGAAGTAATTGGAAAAAGAATTGAATATCTTATAAAATATGCTCAATTGTAATTTGGCATAATTTACAAGATGCAAATTATTATAAATTCTTTTTACCATATAATTTTAATCGAGGGGAAAATTATATTTACTTTTTATATCTATTCTAAATCTGAAATTTTTATAAATGTATCTATATATTAGATTTAAAAATAATGTATTAAATATATGAAATGTAAAATAAGAATATGACATTTAAATTAATAAAAAAGGAAAAGGATTGAGACAAATGGCATTAATCATTTTAAATGTTAAAGCAGATATAAATTATCGAGGGAAAAATTATATTTACTTTTTAGAAATATACTAAATCTGAAATTTTTAATAATTTATCACAAATTGATATTTAAGCAATTTTTTGACAAAATTATTATCGTACTGTATCAAAATTAATCACTTGCCCTTTAACAGGGCTTTCATGCATTTTAAATGAATTATTTTCATTTTAAAATAAAATTGATTGGAATTAATCAATAAAAAAAACAAGAAATAAAATTATGGTAAAGTACATAAAATATTTAAAAATTTGCTATTGGATTGTATTTAAAAAAAAACAATCCATAAATATCTAAATTGAAGTAAAAAATACGTAAATTTGTACTATTCAAACATTCCAAGTTAGTAAAAACCCAATAAAAAAATATATATAATGTTAATTAGGATTCTACGAGTTACATTAAAATGTTACTGTAAACTACATAAGATATATATATTATATTATATGACTACATATTTTATATATTATATTAAATGACTACATATTTTATATATTATATTAGATGACTACATATTTTATATATTATATTAGATACTTCAGTATATAGCTACACATGATAAAGATGATAATAATGTCAAATAAATATTATTAAAACTTCGAATAAAGCATGTGAATTAATACATTATAATTAATAAAAGTAACTGCTGTTTGATATCTTTTAGTTAAATAAATGCCATCATAATTTCTGTTAAAATGGAGATGTATGGTAATCCTCGATATTTTATTCCCTCTTTTATAAAATGTTTTGTTTAAATTCTTTATAAGTCTCGAAACTGTATGAAGATTGAGTAATATTTATGTCAGGCTAAAATGATTGATATCTCGCAAACCTTTAAAATAACCATTGAATCAAATATAGAAAGAATAAACAGCAAGGGATATTTTATCGCATAGTTCATAAATACCTGCTTTTCGTGAAATGGGAAGAATCAGTTTTTACTGAAAATACGTTTCAGGACTCTGGAACTTGATATTTACAAGATATGACATAAATCAAAATAAGAAGAAGAAAAAGATGTGAAAATAGAATAAGTCTTACAGATTGAATTTCGGGAAGACGAAAAAAAAAGGAAAAAAAAAAGATGCGAGACAGGGAATTCATATTTGTTTTCTGGAACTTATATAAAACTATTTTCCAGAATATCTTATTTTTTATTACATACGGCATTTTAGAATAAAATACTGATATAAAATCTGGGATTTTAGATGACAGACAAATAATGGAAATTTTTGGTTTTTAATCGGGAAATAATACAAACTCTATTTATAAAGAGTGTACCATGTTATTTTAGGTAGTTATTGAATACAGCAAAATTCTAAGTAAAAATATGGCACATTTTTTTTGCAAAACTTAAATATAGAAATTCTTTAACAAAATATGTTTGGAACTGAGTTATATTCTTATATATAAACTAGTTTAAAACATAATAGCTTGTTAAAGTTTTAAATATAATTAATACAAATTAAAATTAATTTCACAATAATAATATAGTTATTATTTTTAATTACAGTTAAATAAAATACATTAGCGACGATAACAGACTTCCAAAACGTCTAAATGTTATTTAATTTTCTTTTCTCGTTCATTTCATAAATTTACATCCAAAATCCTCCAAACATTACCTTTGTCTTATTATAATAATTAAACAAAAAACAAAACAATATCTTTATATATAAAGACAAATAATATATTTTAATACATGATTTGTCTGCGTATATAAAGCAATAGATTCGTGTGCGCTTTTACATTTAAATTATAACTCTTGTTGGTTTATTTTATTAATTAACTAATTTTTTTACTTTTTATATACTTATACTAAGAATCATAGCATCCCTTATAGATTTGTCTTTCCAGGAGCTTAGATCTCATTTTTTCCCACTTAATTTGAATTCCCTAATTTATCAAAAATTCAAAATTAAACAATATTATCTTCCATTTGATGAGTTGATTAATTTTTGTCATTAATTTCTGTTTTTATATAAGTGAAGTATTATTTATAACACGATGATATTAGTAAACTTATATTATTTTCATCTAATATATAACTTTTTCTTCATCTATGTTCTATCATCAAAAAAGCAATTTAGCTCAAATTTCTAATTTTGAAATTGCACTTTTGTGCTACATATATTATGTAATTTATGTTTACTTTTTATTTCAATTAAGTAATAATGATTAATATAGAGGTAGATAAATAATTAGCAATATAATATAAAGATAGTAATAACAATTCTAACGTTATATAAGACAGCACTGTTGATTAAATATATTGGCATTTAGCTATTTGGCACACAATTACGCCTGGCATTCCATTAACCAAAAAATACCAATTTTTATTATACTCATTAAAATATTTATGATAACGAGTTAATCATAATCCCTTTTGTTTGAAGATATTAAGACAAAAATGGCCTTTCTAGTTCTAAAATTTCATTGAAAGCCTAAAGCCATTATTTTGTTATCTCTTGTAAAGTATCAATATATTTTAAGAAGCTGGATATTTACCTATCCATTCATTTATTAAGTAATAGGCTTATGATTAAACTTGTTTTCATTTGTTCCCTGATTAGAGAATTTTAATCAGACGTTCTTTCATGTTATTTTACTTCATTTTTTGTCCTGCATCCGAGAAAATATATAATTATCAATCCTTAAAGCATATGAATATCTCTTCACAAGAAGTTATCTTTAAACGACAAGAAGCGTTTTTTAGTCTTTTCTCTTGTAATTATCAGTGAAACGGCAGCAGAAATGCAACTTACTTTGTTGTCGTTTATACCGTCTATCTCACATTTTGTAATCGCATTAACTTTCAGAAAGGCTTTGACTTTTATATGAGGATAGAGGCAATGGAAATTCTTTAAAGGAGATTACTTCTTGAAATAAGCTTTGCATGCGTAAATTGTCCTCTTCCGTGTTTTAAATTTATCATTTAAGCAAATGGAAAGTCTACCGGAAACATTGAGCTGTTTCTTATTATTATCTATATTGGTGTTAAGATGTCTTCTTATTTATGTTTTAGCTCCTCTGAAATGTTAATCAGATATTTGGGATTTGGCTTTAGTGCAGATATTTAAGAAATAGCATTTTAATATACGTTTGCAATTTTTCAATATCAATGTACTTTTGAAAAATTATCCATGCTGTAAAAGAGTATAGCTTTGAAATTCCTTAATAAAAATAATATTTTTTATTAAAAGTATATTTCGTTAGTTACATTTTTATGCATGTGGGTATATCTCAATCGCATATATTTCTGACGAATCTCAATTAATTGGCGTTGAATTAAAACATTTCTTTGTTTAATTTTTCTTGATTCAAATACATAAACTTAATAGAGCGTGATATTGAGAAAAAAAATATCACTTCTGTTTGATATGAATAAAAACAATTATTTCTTTTAAGGTCACTTTTAAATTCGATTTCTTTAAATAGTAGTATAAATTTTTTTCGACAAATAAACATATATATGATTAAAACAATTAATCTCAATAATTAAGATATATTCTCTAAAGTTTAGATTCTAAACCATTAATAGTTTTTAAGCTATCAACAACATTTTAGAAAAGTAATATTAATTTAATTTTTTTTTTCAAACATTTTTATTGAATCTGATCAAATTAACTTTTTTCCTGTTATCAGTATAAATATCTAATCCTTTTATAATGTTCTGAGAAACTAAGTTATATTTTACAATGAAGGGTTTTGAAAGTAGTTTTTTTTTTTCTAACGGATGATGTTGAGGCTTAAGATGACCCCACATTGCTGAAATTTTGATAAAAATTAATACATAAATGTTGATGATTTACATCCGTACCATATTTTATTAAAAATAAAATAATTTTCTTAGAAACAATAATTATTTAAAAAAATTCAATTACTTCTGAATTACATTGAACTTTTAAAGCTCTCCCATTTATTGAATTTAGTTAAAATTCTGGGTATACTAGATTCGTATGAAGTCAACTTAAGAACAGTTAAATATAAATTATGCGTTTCTCTCATATTTTTCCAATAAAATTCATTCTTTCAATATTTTAAATTTAATTTTAATACAGTGAAAAGAAAATTCAAAGGTGTTTGTTATATTTGTTAATATTTTAAAATAACTTTCATCAATGGTGAACTTTGGAGGGTCTTGCTAATAAGAAATAAAGACATTATGTAAAGTATATTATAAATTTTGATATTAAACCAAAGAACCAAAAGATGTGAAGACCTTTGTCCATTTATTTTAATTTTTAATAAATAACAGTACAGAATAACTTAAGTCAACTCTCTTTTACATAACACAGTACAGCTTGAAACTTAATTTCAATACACTTTTTATTTGAAATTTATATATTTACATTTACATGCTGACAGCTAATAATAAAAATGAAAATATATTTGAAATATATTTCATCTAACTAATAGAATATAATTTTTGTGGAGCAAAATTCAAATACTGATTTATCAGTTTAATATAAAATACTTTTTATCACACAATAGTAATCTAAAATATGTTTACGCAAAATGTTTTACAGAACTGATTAAATCATAAAATACGTTTTAACTGATTCAATTTTATATAATTATGTTAATCTTACCCTTTATGACAATGTTTGAAGCTGAGATATCCAATATTTAATATTAGACATGTTCTCAGTGAGGATCAAGATGCTCCATCATACTAGATGTAAACAAATGATTAATAATTTAACATAATTCCGTTTCCGAGTTTATACGAATAGACGAATATTAAATCAAATAACTGCCAGAATCCCCTTGCCATATTCATTAGAGAACGTGTCTAAAGATTATTGAAACGATGAGTGCATTATAATGAAATTTGCTGGAGTGCAATTCCTGTTTGTAAACTTGAATACAGTATACAGAATTTCATACTTCATGTATGTAATACACATCTGCTACCATATCCGTGATAACAAGCCTACGAATTCAATTGCATATGTACTTTGCTTGATGACAATATTGATTAGCATCAATATTGTGATCATACCTATTAATTCTATATACATATTAAAATTATTAAAAAATAAAATTGAGTAATTTTTCATTTTTCGTGGCATAAAGGTAATAAGCAATTAAATCTATCCAGAAGTAAACAATTAAATTTGGTAATTAAATGAATATTTTTCAAATAGAAAATGATACATCTGAGAAAGATTTCTAGTTTCTACCCTTAACATTTACATATAGAATCTCAAGATAATTTGAGATCATTAATTGACTCAGTTTATTGTATGAAATACATTCATAAATGCGTAATTAAGGTATGCGTTGTAGTGCATATATGCAGTCTGGTTTCATTAATCTGTTCCTCACTGTTTTGTCTTACCGCTTTAAAGCATTTGAAATAAAAGTCTCATATTTAGGTGTGTGTGTGTAGAGGGGGGAATAATATTTAGGTGTGTGTGTGTAGAGGGGGATAATCTCGCATTTAAATATCGTATAAGTGAAATTCCGAAAAACTCCAACTAATCATGCTGAATTATACGACGCACTTTCATATATTATCCCATTTGTCCCCAAGACGTTGGCTGCAATGCTTCTCCACCCATAGATGTTTTGAATATTTTGTGAAAAGGATAATAATAAATTGCAACTATCTGTAGCATTTGAAACAGTGAATTAAAAATTGTCTTTTTTATCCTATAATACACTTTGAAAGTTAGCGTTATAGTATATATATTTTCAAACAGTGGTTTCTATTTAAAGTCAGAACATTATAGTTCAATAAATATATAGTGCTTAAAAATAAACCAAGTCAATATAAAAGTAATAAACTTTAATATTAACGTTAAGACTTCAGGGTGTCAAGAAATTCCAGAGGCAAAACAATCTGTGAAATTCATTAAGCAAAATGAAATTCATCACATTTTCCTTTTATCGGAATTTTCACAAATTCTGTGCAAGATCTATTGATTAATATCCTACATTCTAGTGGAAACACTAAAATATTCTCCAAGGTGTTACTAATGTAAATGCAGCTGTGGTTTGGGAAATGCTGATGGTATATTATTGTATTGACTAAATTGTTTTCATTTCCAGAACTGCATTCGTTTTATCAATAGTGATAAAAATTTATATTCTTTTTTATTTATTCCTTAGATTTACTATTACTGACTTGAAAAATGTATTTATCCTCTTCATTTCAGGATCATTTTCAGTTCTAAAATATAAATTCAGCAAAAGAAAACAATTATGTGATCGGTCAATTTAACGTAAATGGCCAATTGAAAGATAATATTTTTTCCATTTATTAACATATCATGAATAGGGTAATCAATTATAAAAATGATTAACTGGCAAACTATTAGTTTAAAAATTCATACTTATTTAATTATGCTTTTAAAAGTATTTTCATAACTTACAATTTTAAGATGATTGCTTGCATTAGATAAATAAATATACAATATATTAAAATAATATTAGTTAATTTAGTTAGTGTTTCATAAATTTTATTTAAATTATATAAGCAGACACTACATTAAAATAATATTAGTTTAAATAATATTAAAGCTGAGATTATTTAAATAAAATAAATGCAACACTAGTTGATTTGTTAAAGATCATAACCATTCATGTCTTTTAAAATTTCATTCTTGTACAAATATTTTTTATTTCATTAATTAATCCTAAAACACGCAGTGCCACTTTTATGAAACGTTTGTTTGTAAATCTCTCTATTTAAATTGAAGTGTTTAAGTTTTGTTTTACAGAAGATACAAGAATTTGCAAAATTGTACTATCATAGTCAAATTATTTTATTTCTTTATCCAGTGTCAATTTTTAGTTATGAATTATTATTTAAAATATTTATTTAAAGACTGGTTTTAAATAAACTTCTCAACTAATAATATATTTTGATAAGTTAATTACCTAAAATATATCAATATTTTTTATCGGAAAAATTGTGAAGAGAATAGATTTTGAATAACTCGTATAAAAAGAAAAATTCCCACATTTTTATAATTTATTTCATAGTTCCTTAGATGCTTTGAGATTCTTTTAGACATTTTTTTCTTAAATCACATCTGCTTTTAGCTGAAAAAGTGAACAAATAAAAAATTAATCCAATTTACAATCTGAAGTAGAAATACTTTTGTCTGAAATCTCACCACTAAAGAAATCTTAATGAAATTTTCACTTTTTTGGCAGGAAAATCAATCGACCATTCAAGAAAATAATCATGATTTCATTTTTTCCACTCATTTTTTTGGGATAGGTGTAAAAGTTTTCCGTAAAACTTTCTCATACACGTAAATTGAATAAATTCTGGGATGTGGTGCATGATGAATCGATGAAAGGGCTGCAATCACTTTTTTCAATTAATTCTGTAGGTATTTTTTTATGTAAATGCAGTTATTCCACAACTTTTTTTTGTTTGTTTGAAAGAATTGCAGTTTAAAAAAATTAACAAAAGACGAACAGATGAAATCCAAATATATATATATATATATATATATGTGTGTGTGTGTGTGTGTGTATATAGTATTATCAGTTTAAAGTATTGAAATATTCTTTATTCTTTAATTTTTATTTATCAAATAAATACTTGTACAAGACATGCAAGTTTTCATTAAATCTAAAAAAGATTAATACAAAAATATGGAAATATACAAATATTTTAACAAGTATATGTAAAGTAATGGAGGATTAACTGTACAAAGATTGTTCGATTACTTATTTTGTGCAAGATATACAAGTTTTCAATAAATCTAAACATGATTAATACAAAAATATGAATATATGCAAATAGTTTAACAAATATATGTAAAGAATTGAAGGATTCACTGGAAAAAGATTGTTCATTACTTATTTTGTGCAAGATATACAAGTTTTCATTAAATCTAAAAATGATTAATACAAAAATATGGAAATATACAAATATCTTCACAAATATATGTAAAGTATTGGAGGATTCACTGGACAAAAGTTGTTCGATTACTTATTTTAGGAAACATTTAAAAGCATTATCTCTGTCAAACATTAGCAGAAAAAAATGCTTCCTTTTCCAAGTTTTCCGTTATCGACTTCTTAGTCATCAAAATTTTACTCCGTCGCTCTTTTGCCTTTAATCTCTCTCTACCTTCAAGAGATAAATGACGTTCGATTCTAAAGATCATCAATTCCTTACCTTCTAAGAACAAAATGTCATCATGGCACATATTTAGATCTGTTCTTTAATAGTAAGAAAAATCATGGGATAAATATTTAATTTTCTGAAATGCATATAATAATGATGAAATGAATATATTTAAAAATATGTTGTGTAGTAAAATTTCAAGAATGCTGCAAGAAGGGAAATTTAAATTTTATACATGCTTTATGAACTTTATTTTTAAACGAATTATTTTTATATTATTTTCAAAAATATATAAACTAACATCTTTGTTTATGTAACTTCCATATATTATTATATTTTTCATACAATAAAAAATTGTGATTAAAAAAGAGCTTTTAAATGATGTCTTAAATAAATAAAATGTTGTTGTAACCATAACAAGTTTCTCATATGCACCATCATTATCGTACTCACATGATATTAACAATAGTTAATATTCCCATGATATTAACAATAGTTAATATTCCCATGATATTAACAATAGTTAATATTCCCATGATATTAACAATAGTTAATATTCACGTGATATTAACAATAATTAATATTCACATGATATTAATATTAATTAATATTCACATGATATTAACAATAGTTAATATCTGTTCGCTATTTAAAATAAAAATTATTCTCCTCATTAGAAAAAGTTATTTTTAGTAAAATAATTAAATTATCTTGATTATTTATTAAAGGAAGTGACATGTATTGTAGATATCCAATATATTTTTCATGTTAACAAAACCAGAAAATATAACATCTTTTCTGAGAAAAGGGTGGATTGGATGAGGAAGCAAACACTTACTAATTTAAATTATCTATTTAATGTATTCAGTTTCCTTTTTTCAGTTATCAATTCATAGACAAAAAATAGTCAAACAATATTTAAAATGCCTACTACTATGTATTCAAATTTTACAACACCGCGATATGTCTTGCATGGGAGACAAAAAAATTCGTTCCACCATTGTGTTCTCACAATTTCCATGAATAGGCTGTGTAAAATTATGCAATCTCAACGAGTAAACCACTACCTTGTTAATGATATATTTGTCTGATATTCTATGTGAGGTAATGTATTCCAGGCTCTCGCCAGATGACGATGCAACATGGCTATCACTTTATAAATTGAAGTTTCATTCATAAAAGCATGATTAATGATTGATTTTCGATCTGAGCCATATGTTAATGCTGTATTACACACAAATATACCTGATTATTCAAAGTTGCTTTATCCATAACTCCATAACTTTAAATGTTAATTGAGAGGAAATGTTATCAAAGCCATACTATATGCTCTGTTCAAGAATGAGAAACTAGGGTTCTGTCAAAACTGTTTTCGAAAATTATTAGCAGACAAATGTAAGACACAAAAGAAGAAGATCAATAAATCCATAGAAGCGGAATGTGTACAGAAATTAAAACAAAATTAATTTATATGTTTTCCACAGTTTTAAAAGACATCAAAACAATAATGAGGATATTTTTCTCAAATTTCAGATTTCAATACCAATATATGTAAATAGTCATTATATTTCAGAAATTAAATTTAATTTAATTAATTAATTAAGGAAATTTAATTTAATTAATTAATATTCAAGCAAATAACATCATTTCATGTATTCACTTTTTGTGATTTTATTGATATACGAAATATCCTTTTTGTCGCTTAACAATACTGTTTCAACTATCATTATATGAAATTAAAGGCTATATCCGGTACAAATAAAAATTTTATTCAACTAACATTTTTTTAATTAATTTAACCTGTAAAGAAATTTATATTTCATTTATTTTGATTGAAGTACAAAGCACTTTAAAGAATAATAATTATTTTATAAATAAATTACCTGATGTTTATTCAGAATACACTTAAAATATTTTTTTTAATTATGTGAGCATTAAATAATGAATAAACTATTCACTTAATAATAATGTGCAATTTAAGGAAGATATTTGCCTTCAGATTATAACATAATGACTAAAATTTTTAAAAACACTAAACCTTTTTGGTGTATGTGGGTAACATTGCTGGTCCTTACGTGTACCACAAACACTTACATTAATTATGGTATTATTTTTGTGGTTTTTATCCCAAGCAATCATTATTAAACATTTATTTAAATTCATTTGAACCCTCCACAAGCAAAGCGGAAAAGTAACACTGAAAAAAATTTGTTGCCATATTACTCATTGTTGATGGAATGCTGCCAAATGTTTCAGTTGTTGCTTAAATGAGAAAGGTTTATTACATAACTGAGAAATTCGTCTTTTTGAATAATGTAAATCTGAAGCTCTACCTCAATTTTTTGCTATATTATTCAAAAATATTTCATTTTATTCGATATTTTTTTATTCTAAAAATATCGAATATTATTTTTAGAATATTATTTTTTATATATTATTCAATCAAATATTTTTTTTATTCTTAAAAAAATACTTTTTTTTTCTTAATAGAAAAAATTGATATGCATTGTATTATTTTCTGAAACAACAAACCTATGAATGACTTTTTATGAAAATAACTTTTATTTTGAAAAGAATATTATTTGTTAGACCAATTTTTTATAGTTTAAATTTTATTATCATTATTATTAATTCAATATCATCATACTGAAAACATATAGATCAAAACGAATACATTGATTTTTTAGTAAAATTTTGTATTGTTTGATTGCGTATCTTCATATAAGTTATGCATAGTTTTATATATTTCTAAAGCTTTTTATATTATTATGGCGACTATTTTTACCAGAAGTAGCTTTAAATGCAGTACCTGATTTATCTTTACTAAACTTTAAAAATACTATCTTCTTAATAAAATCCTGTTTCTATCCCAAAACCCACTATTTCTGGCACTTAGTAGTTTTTATTCTTTACTTTTTTTAGATAATAAAATGTATTACTCTTTTCAATGCGTAGTCACGATCATAAATGCAAGAACAAAAAATAACGTTAGCATTTTATCGAGGAGGATAATAAAGTAAAAAAGTAGTTTTGAAAAGACATAGAATAGATAATAAATTATGGTATTACGTATTTCAATATATGGTAGGGTACATAAATGTTCATATTGAAAAGTTAAGTTGGTAATTTAGCGAAGAGAGCGATGTTGCTGGAAAACATGTTTTACATAGACAGAGAGCCAGCAGAGTGCATTTTTTTCCTTGTTACAGATTATTTCTACAACTCGTGAAAATTATTTATTATCTTTAAAATCATATTTAATCTACTTCCTTATTCTTTTGAATAAACAATTTTATACTTATTCACTGAATTCGAGAAGTCATAAAACTAATGCATCACATCATTTTGTGACCGCGAATGTTATCTAGAATATCAATTCGCTGTGTATGGACCTAGGATATCCGGTAATCTATTAGAATGAAGCTATTCAAGGAATCCCATTTTCTCTCAAAGCTCAAAATCACCTACTTAATATACCCATCGCTATTCATGGGAATCTCTATATCCTGAACATATTTCAAACCACAAAAGATTAATTTCCCTTCGTTCGAATATGGAATTACTGAGCATATATTTTATTTTTTACTGTGCAAATGGACTTCGTTTCCAAATACTTAAAAATATAATGTAAATTGTAAAACATATAAAAAATAAAGTCTTTTCAATATTAAAAGTAGTTTCACGTGTTGCTTTATTTGAATTTAAAACAGATACCAATAAACTGCTTTGAAATTTTACTGAACTGTCTTCTTTGGATAGCTTGCCTAATTACGTTACCTACTTTTGGTATCTATCTAATAGCCTTGTTAAAAAAAATATTCATCATTAATTATATCCTAATAATATAAAAAAAATTTTTAAGTCAATTCCTACTTTTTTTCACTCGATTGCAGAAAGTCCTTTATAAATAAAGTTGAAATTTCCCTCTTGTATCTGGCAACATATATTGGTACATGATACATGCAACTGAAATCGACAAAAAATATAATTAGTTAATTAAATTTAATTATATTAACATCAAGTGTCATCCACTACAAGTTGTATGTATGTATTTGAACTGAAATGGATGAATAAAAAGTATTTTATTAACGACTGAAAATTTTAACAACATATATAGAGAGAGAGTGTCAACTAATAGTAGGAATTGAAAAATACATTGACCGTTTAATATTTTAATATTAATATTCAATGATTATCCTACATATTATATGTGTTCCATTATTATTATGTACTAAAAGCTTTGCTTTTATTTTTTAATTTGATTGCGATGCAAAATATGAAATTTGTTTCAATAACCTATCCAAGTTGAAACTCCTACTAAAGTATAATGGTCGCACGCATACTTTTTCTTATAAATAAAATAATTTTATTCAAATCAAATGTATCTTAAACTTAATAACTACATAATTACTTCACATACAACAGTATTTAATATAATATATCTATAACTTTCTATGAGGCACTTGAAATTGATTTATATTATATGAATTTAGAATAGACAAAAAATCCTTATTTTTTATCATCTTTCAAATTTTAAATGCAGAACATCTACAAATTACTAAGACTCATTTTTATTTAGAACATTTCTTAAGCAAATACAAGGGTCAAGGTCAATTTAGCAGTTTCATGAGCACTTGATTAAATAAAATCAATTCCAACGGCACTTAAATGGAATTTTCAGTAGCTGAGATTGCTTTGTATAAGAAGAAACAATTATAGATTTATTGCAAGACATTCTGGAAAAGATAAAGGGTAATTTAGTACTGGCGAGAAAATATTTTTAGGTTTAGACATTTTTATGAATAAAATACGATCAAAAATGTGTTTTCATAAAAAGGTTTCGACAACTTTTGTTTAAAGTATTTTTTTATTTTCAACTAAAAATTTTAACTAATAGCAATTTAATACTTAAATTGTAAGATAATTTACAATATATTTTTTTTTTTTTGCTTTTCATTTGAGAAATAAATACTATTTCTTTTATTCAAAATTATTTATATTCGTATTTTAAAATATTTAATGTGTTTTGGAAAAATATTAATATTAAACGAATCAAAAAGGATTTAAAACAAAATAAATATATCTTTGCATACATAATCTTTTAAAAATAATAACATAAAATCTTATCTTTATATATATTTTTGGATATATAATCTTTAATAATAATAATCTTTAAAAAATTAATTAATATATCTTTGATATAATCTTTTAAAAATTTTCTAAAGGTGTGGCTTTTAAATTTCTATGACTGTAAATTTAAAAAGCTAAAAGGTTTAATTTTTTATATATGCAATTTTAAATAGCTATTATATACATTTCAATTTAAATAATTTCAAATGAATGAAACAAAAACAATAGAGCTGTAATCACATGTTAAAGTATAGATGTATTTCATCAAATAATAATGTAACAATATTCTTCGTTAGTTTGTTCATTTCATATTTAAATGGAAAAAAAGGATATTATTTTTTTTATCAATTTCTGTAATGTAATAAAGTCATTTCAGATACTTTTTTATTTTCATGTAACAACTAGAGAACTATTAAGTAAAAAATGAATTATTAAAAACTAACGGAAGAATACATGGATAGGAAATTCTTAATCAATATATAGTTAAAATTAAAATCAGTTAAATTGTAATTCTAAAAACAATTATTTCTTTCGATTGCCTTTTCAAATCAAACTATAAATCTGGATTACCATTAAATTTTAAAACTTAATTGCTTTGAATATAAGACTTAAATCTTAAATTGCTTATATTTACTGTATAATGTTTAACTTTACAAAATTTATGAATAAATTTATTTGTACATTAATATTTCTTTGAACATTTATAAAAGTATATAGAATGTTTCTATTTCGTTTGGGTTACGATGTTTATATCACAATAAAAATTCAAATCCTCGGGAGTTTTAAGCAATTATATAGGTATTTGTTTTGTAGAAAAAATAAGTATTTTTCAATATCTTGAAGTACTTATTTTTAATTATAAAAAGTTATGGAAAATTTCCACAGTCTAACAATACAACTTAATTTTCTTACAAAAATAATTGCTTCCATAAAAGTCGTGAATGAAGTAATTAACATTTTTCTATTTTTAATTAGTTCATTTACTTGAAGAAAACTATTCTTATATAGTATGACATTCATAAAACTTTGGGAACATTTTCTTTTCGACTATCAATACACTGTTAAGATCTCTGTCTTCTTTTGGTTTTATAGTCGTGCTTAATTTTCACTTCTTATCTTTCATCACTATCATTTTCTACCATTTTTTGAATATTCAATTGACTAACTATTTTGTTCTTCTATTATACTTTTAATTACAGCATCAATAAAACTTTTTACTTTTTGTTGGAAGTTTTTCTCTTTAAGCCCGCTTTAGAATTTAAAACAATCTACTAATTTGTAAAGGGAATATAATTTTCGTCAAAAAAAAAATAATAATAAACAAAACATTTCAGTTTGGCTCGCTATCGCTAAATCTGATTCAAAACTCACGATCCTTTATAAAATGCATATTTTGTCATATATTAAAACAATTCAAATGAAATGTATCACTCTATGTGTACTACATGTCTAAAAATAATTCAATTCATATATTGATCAACACAAATATTCATTTAAAGCTGTTTAAATATAGTGGAAAAATAGTTCATAATCTTAGAAGTATCATAAATGTCTCATATGATTTACATTAAAGTCGCATTGACTTAAATAAGTATCACTTTTCTCTTTTATTTTTATTGTTTTATTTGCTAGAATATATCTTGACCTTTTAATCCTTCAAGCGAGCTAAAATAATTTTATTTCAATTACCCTTTTTACACTTATTTAAATAAATCCATAAAATATGCATTCATTTATTCAGATAAACTAACCATCTTTCTTGATAACGCTTCAAACACTGCACTATTAAACACATTTTCAATCATATAGGACTTCTGAAAAAAATTATAATTCGTATGTTTTTCAATAAATATAATACTTCCAATTCATATATAATGTATTCCATATAACTTGTCCCGTAAAATGTATCTTCCCACATCTTACGTCAATACAATTCTGACGTATTTTACATCAAAGTTAAAACTTTATAATATAGTTGATAATCGTTCAGATTTTACAAAATTTGACCACCAGTAAAATTTCCGTAAAACTTCCTTTCCCAGATTACCGAAAATTTCCAGTGCCAAACTAATAGAAATCTGGACAGTTATATAGTTTATTGCAGATTTGCTGTTAAATTAGTCCTTCTAACAATTAATTTTCCATCTGTCATAGATCGCAAGGGTATTTATTATACAGGATCAAAACTCTTATTCAGATGCAATTTCTATATTCTTTGTGATATGTCCTAGATATCAAAGCAACGCATCTTCAACAAGGATTAGCATCTTTCCTGGGCTTCATAGACTTTCAAATTACTTACTTGCTTCGGGCTTAATAGTTTGGAAACGTCTTCCATGCCAGAATAGTATTATCCTATATTATTCAAATTTTGTTCAGCTACTGTCGGAACAGTGAATAGTATAATTTTAAATGTGACAGAACTCATTTACTCTAGAAGAACCCCTAAAGTCAATCTATAATTTAAGAAATAAGTGTTGGCTAGAAATAGGGAAGGCCAATAATTTTGAACTAAATTGTATTCTTGAGACAGCCTTCATTCTATTGGACATTTTTAATTTATTTTGTATTAGAAACTGTCAGAGAAACTTTTCTATATAAAAAGCAATAAATAAAGTTTATTTTTGTATTTAAATTAATAGAAATTATTATTTTTTTGTCACTCCTTGTTTATTAATGTTGCATTTTTTTACAAAGATTAATACTTATTTTCCATTATGTCAAAAAGTGTAAGTTTTAATATTCTCGAAAAATAATTGTTCCTACTATTTTGCACTCTATTTAAGATGACTGGTCTCAAATATAGTTGAAAAAATTTACTTTAGCCTCGAGAAGATAAATCATTTTTATTTATTCTTTTCAAATATTGGTCTAGACACGCTAGCTAAAATATATTAAATAGGATTAATGTAGAAAAGTTGTAAAAAAAACAAAATGCCCGAATTTTAAAAGAAAATTAAGAAAGAGAAAATATAATTACATCAATTTTTCCTTAAGAAATAGTCATAATTTACTTAAAAAAACAAATCTTTTATTTTAAATAATTTCCAGTTTTTAAATCATATTATTTGGATAAATAAAACTTACAAAATTAGTATTACTTTTGAATTGCAAATATTTGATCCGTAAATGATGTTTTATATCTTTCTTTCTCTCACTCTCAAAAAGAGTTAAAAAATTTCTAAAAGAATAAAATTCCATTTTAAAAAATAATCATTACCTCATGTTATAAAAGAGGAAACAATTGCTGAAAACTCTTTTCTATATATTTTACAGGGGAAATTTAAATTTCATTAAACTTACTTGTGCTCTGTAAAGTTTTTTATGCAACTTACTTTATTATTTTTTAACTACTTATATGAAACTTGTACATTTTTGTACAATGTGATTACAATTTTTCTTAAATATACTATTAAATAGTATAGAAATTCACCATAATTCTCTAAGGAAATTTTGCAAGAAAAAAGAATTCTATGATACAATTAAAAATACGTTTTATTTTTATTGTAAGTGTGATTGCAAGGATCTTAATAAAAAATAATAGAAAAATTAAAACAGGTAAGCCGAATATTATTTACACAGGATTTATTCATTTAAAAAATAATTTAATTTATTTTTTTTTATTTATTTATTTATTTAAATATTAAACATCTGTTTAAATTAGCAAATAATTACTAAAGAAGTTCCTTATTTAGCTAAGCTTGCTTAATGAATCAGAAAGGAAATCATGCATTTGTTTCTCAAGTTCAAGCGTCTCTTTAAAAAACATATTTCCTTCAAAATGAAATATTCTGATTGAGACAACATTATATTCAGTTATATCATATATATATTCCGTTATTATATGTTTAGTTATATCAGGAATTAATGTTAATGGTTCAGTGTTAATAATAATTTAAAATAAAAAGTCTTTTGAAAAATAGAATATACATCTACTACGGAATACATACTACGTATTATATCATATTTCTTTTTTAATATACATATTAATAGTTTCCTTAATATAGATATCAAATAGAAAATTCATTTATTTCCAATTCACAAACTCAATTTCAAGTCACATACCATTTCCATTGGGTAAGCAAGAATAAAATACTTTTCAAAATTTCTATCTCCTGTTGAAACTCAAACATGTTTCTACTCTTAAGTCCAATGAAACTGAATTAAATTTATTCTCGGTAGACATTCTAACGAGAAAAGCTGAAACATCAAACATGAAAGCGCAATGACAAATGATCAACACAACCGTACGGACTTAATTCTGCAACGTCAGTTAGAAACTTCATAAAGGTAATCAAAGAAAGCTCAGATAAGCCCTGATAAACCAAGAGGCTTTACCATGGATTATACTTTCTAAACTTTTGTTTATCATCTTCGAGTCAGAAATTACATCGCCACAAGCCAAATCACTTCACACATTGACTTATATAGGGATTCCCTTAATACTGGGAAAGCCTACCAAATTCCTGAGGGGAGAGCAGATAAAAGGGCTGCAGATGTTTGTGAAAGTCCTTGGGGTATATGCTGCTACCTTCAAAGCATCCCTAGATGCGAGGTGCTGTTTCCAAATCGATTCATTTCCAAGAGGGTAAACTCCAAGGGATAATGAAGCTGTATGGTATTCTCTTTGAGAGCCATCAGAGAGAAGAAAAATTTCAATTTAATTATTTTGAATTACGCATAACTCAGAAAGCTCTAAATAATGAATCAAAAGTTTATAAATTAATAATGATTTATTTGAAGTGCATTAATACTTATTTGGACTTTTCAACGACATTTAATTGCAAGACAGATTGTGTTCGATTAATTGGTTAAAAGTACATCCACTAAAAGCTCAAAGGTCATAAGTTTGTTAAATGTAATAAAGTTAGAGTAAAAGAGATTAATTGTCAAGATAAAATCAGAGTTCATGAGATGTTTGTACATGATATGTTTTGGTTTTGCGAATAAATAAAATAAAATGCAATACTTTTCAGTAATAGTTTAACTATATTTCAACCAGATAGCTATAAAAAAGTGGAAATCAATATTTTCCATATAACCATGTTAAAAATTTAGGACGTTATATAAAAGGAATCTTACAAAGATCTGTGTGTACGTATTTTCTAACATTATAAATGAAGAAACATTTATATTTAAAGACACATTTATACATTTTAATTCTTATAAATTCAACTAATAGCTGAATTCATTTTTAAATTCAACAAATAGCTTTCTAAACTACTCACACATCATAACATTTTATTTAAATATAAAATTTTACTAGAATATGTTGCATCATAAATTTCCTAATATTTAAAATATTCGTCAGTTTTATGTAATACTGAGAATTTCTAAGTACCATTGTCAGCACAAGTTTTCTGGACTTACCTGGAGTTTTCGCTTCCATATTCTCTCGACAGTCCTGATATCTCATCCAAAGCAATATCGCAGAACGATTAAACATAGTCAAATTCTGACACTTGTTGACAGCTGTTTACAAAAACCGTGAATGCAAATGCGATTTCCGTATGAGAAACCCGTTTCACAATTTTCCATTTTATATAAAATATTGGTAGCGTTATTTGCATTTGTTTCATGCCTACTTGATAACGTAGCTATTCTTATGGCGTGGAATATATTTTAATATGAATTTCCAAATAAAAGACTTATATCTAAGTTAAACAGTTACAGATAGGCTTTTCTCATTACACCAGAAATAACAGAAGCTTCTTTACACAAGCTATTTCCATATGAGGAATCTACTTTACAATTTTTCCTTCATCCACACCATTGGTGGTGTTCTTTGCGTTTCTTGCGTACTTCTTCATGAGGTAGCAATTTTAATTACCAAGAATGTATTTTAGCATAATTTTAAATTAATTAGTTTTTTATGTTAGGTTCCTTCATGGGTGACCCACATTAGCCCATGAACAGCTTCCCAAAGGGCGATCAGGTTAAAGACATTGTCTTTAAGAGTAGGCAGGTATATGGTATAGGGTATTTGTGTTTCATATGGGAGAAAACCTTGAAAATTCACAGAAGGTAGTTTAATTATCAATGCGAGGCACTTTACACATGTTGTCGCAATAGTTATCGTCATCGAGACTCCTATTTTTTGTAAGTACAAACGCGACTGTTGACTGTGAAAGACGCCATCATCGGATTAGAACCCCAGCATTCTTGCACGAAAGCAGTGCATGTTTACTGTGCCACTGGGTAAACTTGTGTTAGTAATCCATTTCCATTTAATCAAAAGATTTATAACACCGTAACACTTTCCACCAAAATATTTTACGGAATTTACAACCATATCACGAACATAAACAAAATTATAATTCCCTCATGTGCAAACTCGGGCTATTATTAGTTTCGAAAAGAGTAATCATTTCCTCCCTTTATCACTATTTGTTAACCAACATTTCATATTTTTCTTTCTCAAACATTCAGACGTCTCGATAATAGAACTAGCATAAGAATTCCAAACAGAAGGGAATGTTTCTTTTAGTGAACCATTAGTGTCCATCTGAGTTGCGAAGCGTTCGTATTCTACGTGACTGGCATTGATGCATCAGATGTTGCTTAAACTGCATCTAATACCAAGAATCCGTACTTCCCTGCCCTTTACTCAGAAAAATAAAGCACGTAGCAGCTTATGTGAGATAAAATCATTTTATTTTTCTAATATTTTATTTGGTGTTTTTTCTTTCGCGTCTTAAGTGTATAATAAACGTCGTTAGCAAACATTTACTGCTTTCTTTGATTTTGAAAATCTTTGCGCACAAGTTATATCAAACTGTGATAAAAACATTTTTTTCGCACCTAAACTATTTTCTACTCGTGAGAATCAAAGCCTGAAAACGCTTTGTAAATAAGGGATCGAAATACATTTAATATATTTTAATGCATTACTTATTATATTTTATCATTTATTTATTTATTATTTTACATTATTATTGCATGATGAATTTTATAAGTTATCTAAAATTTAATACATTTAAAAACATTTAACATTCAAAAGACAAAATTTTGACATTAAATTTGTGTACAATCTCATTTCAAGTATGTTTTTTATTTGTTGGTTAAAGTGATCAATGTAAATTTTTATTACAAGAATTAATTGCAATTCTGAACGTGAACCCATGAATCGCCAAATTTGTTGACCTCATTAAAATAGCATCTTCGCTTTTATAGGTCAATATTGACTCCTGGTGCCGCTAAGGTTCGAAAAAACACCCTTAGGTGACCCTAGTGTTTTATGGTCCTTATTCAAGGCATAAACACTGTAATTTTCAGAATGAATCGTTGCCTAAGCTTCGAAATATATTCCCAGATCAAAAACCCATTCCGACCCTAGAAAATCCTAAATAAAAACATGTTCCGATCCTAGTGCTCCTAAATCAAGAGCACAAGATATATTCCATGCTGATTACGAGGTTGTTCCAAATATAATAAAAATATGTAAGTTTTGAAATAATTCTTGAATATTTTGTTTATTTGTCGCTACAACAGGAAATTTAAAAGAAAAATATTTTTTTTTTACAAAACATAAATATGAAAATCATCAAACAATTTTAAGTGATTTTTTAATAGTCTCTGAAGTGTATTACAAAAATTGAGCTATACTATGTTATTTAACTAATTCTAATTATCAAAACTATATTTGTATTCAATGCATAATTTATCACTTCTTAAAAATAAATAAGTTTTAATAAAATAAGAGTGATAATTCCTTCAAAATTTAAAGCTCATTTGCAAATTTCTGTTAAACTCTGTTTAAAAATAAGTAACTTAATGTGCATCATTAATCATACTGAATGCAAATTTTTGGCTTATGTTTAAAAAGTGTTAAAACTTAATTTATAGCATTAGTCATATAGAATTACGTTAATTTTTTCAGCTTCAAAGCAATTATCTTTGCCTTGATATGTCCTCTGATAATCTTTCCTACTCTATTCTTCCGAAATTAAAATTTAGTATTCAAAATGCAAATTATACAATTTATTGTTTATTTAATTTGTCATTAATCATATTAGCACTAAAACTGATAATAAAAACAAGTATAAGTTGGTTCATATCATAGTTAAGTATTAGGTATCACAGTTTAAGTATACATTAGTCCATAATTTTTTTGTGAATACTCTATGAAATAAAAGATTAGTTTGTAAAAAAAGTCATTAATTGTGTAGATATGTTTTGTAAAAATGATGGTTGCGTAATATAATGTTTTTCATATCATGTTTTTAAAATAAAGTATACTTAAGTAAAATAACATTTGCATCACCCAAAAGGTATAAGAAAAATTGGGGACATCTGTAAAGTCGAAAACTTCAAAAGATATAGTATTTTATTCAGAAATTACAGAATTATCTCTTGTGAGATATAAATAACCTTATATGTGTATTTCAGATTAATATTTGCATTAAGATTATATATATTGAACAAACATCGCAGTCGTTTATGGCCATTGCATGTATTAAAATATACCACAACTTAGAACACCATACTATTAATATAAAAAGTATACTTTTTGAGACTTTAATCCCCAGAAAAGACTGCAGTCAACTCTAAATGTTCATCAAGTATTTCTTAAATCTCTAGATCAAATAAAAGAGGATAAAAAGAATAATCCATTGAATGTATATTAGAAAGAGATAGTGCATGGGGAAAACTTTTAACTATTCTTAGGTTTGCGAGTTTAAACTATAAGTAGGAGTTCTTTATTCAATACTTTCTCTAAAAATATCCGATTTTAATAGTTGTATTACAAATATAGAATATGTATTTCTATTCCACAAATAATACATCAATTTTTTTTTAAGTTTTCTCAAATTATTATTGCTATATATTTGGATTATTTCATTTTGTTACATTATGTAGTGAAAAATATACTAAAAAATACGTTTGAGTTTTGAATCAAAAGTAAGTTTTGCTATTTTTAAATTTCTGGAGTACTAAATACAAATGTATTTTTATTTTATATTTAGTGATTTTTTTTACAATTATCATATTAACCGTAATTATCAGTTTTATAGTAATTAACCATTTCATCTTCAAGAAATTAACATATAAATCATTCCAAAATTCAATCATCAAAAAATGTTAATAATAAAAAAATTCATGTTTTTAATTTTCGGTAAATTAAATAAAATATTTAAATTCAATACGCAAAACAAATTGAATTTATTTCTAAAATAAATTTGAATTATTTTACTGCACTTTTTTATATTACCAAATATTACAGACTTTTCAAGTAAATGCATTTAAGAGTATTTTATAAGCAAATAAATAAATGTTACATTCTAGACAAAATGACAATTCTTCGTATGATTTTTTTTTTACTGATGTTCATAATAATAATAATTTTAGATTCAAATCCTCATTCAAAATCAATGTATTCTTACAACAAATATTATACAAAATAAAAACATTAAATAAAACAAAATAATACAAAAATAAACCTTTTATTAGCACAATACAGATATGAATTGTCATTAAAATATATTGTTTTTATTCTCACTTTACTAATACTGTAAATAATGCTGTTGTTGTTTTTCGAATGCCGGCCACTTTGAACTAAGTCATCGCCATTAGAAATATTCAGAATTATTGAAATTGTAACACGAAAAAAAGGGAGCCATCCAAATTATTCTACCATTTTTCTAAATATAGATGGCAAATCTGTGAGTTTGAACCTCCCACTTCGAGCTCAGTACTGTAAACATCACAACTTAAAGAATTGTAAATAATAAAATGGCTAATAATATCAGAAAATCAATTATATACTCAGCAAATGAATATTTCATTAACTATCCTAATAAGTGGATAGGGAATATATCACTTATTTTACAGAAACAACATGAATATCTTGTTTATTCATACTGAAATACTTAGATTACCTCATTTTCTAAAACATTATATTTAGCTGGTCGAATTTGAAAATATATCAAATGAATTATAAGTATAACGCAAATGTTTTGAATGCAAATCCCGATTGAAACGTAACATATTTAATTGAAATTTAGATTATTATGTTGTGACTGGATACGGAGTTATGAATTAACTTAAAGAGATTTTCACTACATTGCTTATAGATGCGTTTTCATTTTGTTAGACAGGAATTATCTAGATACGCTCATATCATAAACAAGCACAGCTTTTCTAATTAACGATGTTTATGAACTATTAACGCAAGTATCATATTAGAATACTCATGTTTGTCCTCACTTATGTAGAGTACCTTAGGGAATCGAAAACGTATTATTTCATCGAAGCACAACTTATGACGATTTCTTGAGATCATTTCTCAATTGAAATGTCTTAAAAATATGTATTTTACATTTCAATTAAATTAGAACTCGTAATTTTACTTTAGAATGCTACAGACACATTTTAACATTTCAGTTAAATTTACTTCTTTATATAAAATATCCAAAAAGGCCACTTTTTGATTAGATCATGTGCTCTTAGCCTGATGTGTACAGGCTTGGTTCAACAAATCCATGAACTTGGATGAAAAAAAAGTCATTTCCATTTTTCATTGACACCTTATTTGAAGTATGTCATTCACATGAAGGTATTTATTCTATAAAAAGAAGGTCCTAAATGCTACTTTTTGGTTAGATTATGGGCTTTGTTCAGAGGACGTATGAGCTTGAAATAGACAAAAATCATTTTTATTTTTACTAACTCATCATTTATAAGAATGTATACAATAACTGTACTTCCGGTTAACAATAAAAATAACATATTTTTATCACATGCAAAATAAACATCATTATTCACATCGAAATTGATTTAACCCCTTAATAGATTATCCTAATTTTACTTAGATCTCATATTTGTATCTTTCCGGAATTTCACGCGTTAACTCGTGCGAAAATTAATTTTTATTTCTGCACTAATACACCTTGAATTATTCTAACCCATACAGGAGTTCACTCCAGATACTGTTCATTTAGCAACCATCCTTCTATCATGATTTCCTGTTGTTTTTGTTTTTACAGATATTTGATTCGATATCTTTTAATACCCAAAATATTGGTGATGAGTTGATTTTTATCTGTTAGTTATTACCCATTGTATTTATTTTCCGTTATTTTTTTTTTTAAATGAGTAAAAGCGAAAGTATTTTTTAGTGGTAATAGCAGCTATTTGTCGAATAGAGATCTTGAAAGTTCTGGCAATGAATGAGAGGACTATAGCTTTGATTTTAATGTGTAATCCGAATTGTTAAATTAATAGTTGAATTTTTATTAAATAAATAAATAAACAGGCTAAAAACTTATTGATCATATTTCTAACAATGCATATTTTCTATTGTCCTGAAACTGAACCGTATTTGAAAAACGCTGATAATTTAAAGGATAATAATAAAATTTGAATTGTTCAGTACTTTTTATGTATTCTATTATTTTAAGATGCTACGAAATTCGTATGTCATACTATTACATCGCACTTTTTGTTAATTTAAATATGACTGAATTACAATTTTATTTTACGTGTGCCTTAGAGTTACAAAATTATTCTGTGGCTCATATGTACAAAAATAACCAGTTGAAAAATAAAATATAAGACTTCTATGGGTTACATAGATAATTTTAAAATAATAATTTCATTGATTCAGTAATCTCTCTTTAGACTTCTATACATCATCCTAGATCTTTAACTATGGTTAGGTTGTTTCGCTTCGAAATTGCTTGACTTGAAATGAAAAAAAAAAGTTGGCTTGAAATTTCACATGCAATCCTTTCAAATAAATACTATTAGCAGAGTAAAATCGCATCGGTAGTTTAAAATGTTTTTCTTCCATCATTTCTATTCAATATGTTAATTTACGGTGGATGGTTTTGTAAAACTTTGTAGCCGCTGGTATTCAAATAAAATATTATGCTCAGTAAATTACGATAGGTTGCATATGGATTGAAAATCACTTCATCGAATACATATTTTTCAGGTAATTTAACAACACATTACTGTCATTTTAAATCCATTAAAGGAAAATAAAATGATATTCGAAAGTAACATTAGCCTAAGCTATGGCTATATCTTCAGTGACAGTTAGAAATATACAGGAGCACAAATAATGAATAAATATTTATTTAAATATTATCTGATGCTTTATAAGATAATATTATATATTTAATAATATAATCTTACTTTATTATTTATTATAAGATTATATTATTAGATTACTTTTCAATTACCTATGACCAATGTATTTCCATTAATAAATTAAAAAGAAATGCTTTAATAATCAATACGTTTTAAATTAATAAGCAAAACATTTTAGTTAAAACTTTAAATAATCGATAAATTATTTCACATTTACAATAAAAAGATATTAAATCAATCAAAGTATCAATCTTTGTATGGAAGAGAGTGACAAAATTATAAATAAAGCATTAAAATTTTCTTATGATTGCAAATTAGCTTATTTTTTCAAAATTCATATATAAAGAAGGAATGTTTTATTGAATTAAATGTAACTTTTTGTAAAATAATCTTAACAAAAAATTTGAAAACTTTCACAGAAGTCTTGAAAGTTATTATTATAAACTTTTTTATATATTTCTCTGTTATATTTAATTTTCCTTTTTGTAAAATAATTTGTATCTACCACCTGAGAACGAAGTTATTTAATGAGTTTTCTTTCATATATTTGACAAAAATTGATTTCAGAAAATGGCTTTAAATTTAATTTAAGTACTTATTTTAAGCGCTTGGGTTTTGTTTCATTGAAAAACTATTATAGATCTAAACAATTAATGCTATTTTAAATATACTTTTTGATTTTTTATTGGCAGTATAACTAAAATCTTCATTAACTAAATATATTAAGACAGTTAATATGCTCTACGAAAAATATTCAAGTTTAACAAAATCATATAATTTCTCAAATGATGAATAACATTTTTACGTGCTTCTTTGGCAAAATAAAGATCTAGTGACCAAATTTACAAAAATTATGTAAGATAATCATATTATTTGAAATAGTAAATAAACTATTACTATAATTTTCGAATATTAATATGTGTAACTATATTTTTATAAAATATGATTAGTGGGTTCGTTAAAAATGTGGTGAGTCCCCATGGTATGTGCTTTACTGATCTAGAATAACATAGTAAGTAATAATTAGTAGCATAATAAATAATTTACCTTTAATTATCTTTACTTTCTATTACTAAATATTATATATAGGTCAAAAATATTGGAACAACATTTATTAAGATGAACATAATGACAAATTTTGCTTTAAGCACGTAAAAACCTAGTTAAAAGTTTAATGTATTGAGGATGCTATACTATAAAATTATTTAAATAAACGAAGGTAGAAGCTGTACACAAAAAATTAAATTATGCATTAGAATTTATTAGAACTTCTTTGAATAAATGGCATCTACAAAACACCATGAAGAGGATATTAGTGTTAGCTTTCGTATAAGTCAATAGCTTGAAATTTCTTTTATTAATGATTAGATAATTTGTAGTGGCTCAAATTCATCAAGATTACAGTAAAGTAGCTCTTTCTTTACATAATTATTTTAAATTATATTTAATATATAATCTTATGATAAATTTTAACTAAAATATTTATTCTAACATCTACAGCGATAAAGGAAATCGAGTAACAGTGTTGATTGGTAATTAATATTAATACCACCATAATCTAATGCATTATAATGTGCTGTTGTATGGGATAATCTGCGGTTAATTCTAGACATTAACTCTTAGATGATTAGTGTACGAGATCTACATAGAAACTATTATTAAATCTTCTGAATGCAAATCCAAATCAATATCATAATTCAAAATATAAAATTAGATGTAAAACAATTGCATTCTGCCAACTTTTTTTGGCATTTCAATAAAGGCCTTTTCTTAGAATAAAAGTTACAAAACTTACAATTTGTAACATCTAGTTTTGTTAACACAGGGACAGGACACCTTCTAAGATTATTTATTGTACATAAGCTTATAAATACCCAATAGTTCAAGGAAAATATGCATGTTAAGCTTGCAAATTGAACTTAAAAGAAACAAGTAAATACTTTTACGAGTTATCGGAAATATTTATCTTTTAGCGAGAAAAAAATACTCCTGTTCCAAAAATAATATATAAATATAACACTTGTAACTCACAAGTTGTTCCTTCGTAAACTGCATTTAACAGAATAGGATTTCAGTAAGTATTTTAAAAGAAAATGTCCTTGTGAATAAAACTCTAATAGAAGGCTCTTCAGATAGAAGATTTAGCACTTGAAATAATTGAATTATATCTCGTAGAAAATCTTAAACGAAATCGTTTTATGTGTAAGCTGGGATTGGGATTCTTCTGTAGTTGAAAGCTTTTTGTATAAGACAGAAGTAAATGAATTTATATTTTACTGATTTCATTCCCGTCAGAATTTGTATTCTTCAAGAAATAGCTACAAAGTATTTTGGTTCACTACTTTTCTTCTATGTGGTACAACAATAGTTTCAAAGTAGTGAAACGTTGACGAATGTTTACTATGAATACAATTAATATTAGTTTGTAATATTATTTCAAGGAAGGTAAAAATAAATAACACGCAGTTGATTGAAGAATGAGATTTATGACAAAAAAAATATCTTCTTGTTATAAAAGCTTTAACTTCTGCACTTTGTTTAAAAGGGAGATTAAATCATTTTATTTACAATGAATTTTCAAATGGAAATAAAATAGACGGATACACCAAATAATTTTAATTTATGATGATATATTTTCTTCGTTAATTATAAACATTCACAAAACATCAATGATTAACAATAATATCTTTGCTATTAATATTTATTTTAATTTTTGTATAAAAAGCTAAATATACAGAACATTTTCATCTCTAACTTAGTAAAAAATAAACATTTATTTTTAGCAAAAACATTTTCTAATCTATTGCAAACTAAGGGATTACAACTTTTTTTCAATAACACACTAAACTTATATTCATATTCCAATTTATAATTTTTATTTATTTTTATATAGAATTTTATATAAACATTTTTTTTCTCTGTTGGCTATCAAAGAAAGACATTAATAATATGCCAATTTTTGTTTCCAGACTAAAAACAAGATCTATTTAATAGACGTGTTCAAAAAAATGGTTTTTATTTTTACTAGATAATACATTATGAAGCGTAAATCTATTAAGATCAACGTATATTAGTGACAAGATATTTTCAGGAGCGAATATTAAAAAATTGATGAATAAAAATCATTTCATCAATCATTTTTGTGCTTTGTTTCCTACAAAACCCCAACTAAATGAAGAATATTAAATGAATGTTATATTAATAATCAATATTTTTCTTTCTTTTTTATATCATATTATTTATTTTACAATCATAAAAGATGATATTCATTTTACTTACTTAATACATAAAAGATATGCTTCCATTTTCTTTTTTATTCGAAAGTGAAGTTACAATAAATAAATCAAAAATCTGCGCATCTCTGCCCTAATTAATTGATTTTATTAAATAAAATTTTTATTATTTAATGAGAGCAAAAATAAATTTAAATTTAAAAATAAATAGTATTAAATGTCTTAAAATCAATTAAATTAATAAAATAAAATTTCTATGAAAGTTTATTTTGTCTAGTTAATATGAATTCACTTTTTATAAGTAATACAAATATTATGCCACTTTCAGAAAAGATTCTTAAATTGTAATATTATCTTTATAATAAATTTAAGATTTTGGCTCTGATATTTTTTTCCCAAATATCGACCGAAAATAGAACCAAACGAAAACTTTATCATCAATTAAAGAACATAAAATCAAAGTCTTAAGATGCTTGAAAAAGTATCTTGGAAGTTAATTACGCTTATTGTAATGGAAATTTAGGGTAACGTGCCCCTTTTTTAAATTAATTTGAAAGAGAAATAAATGTTTTTGGTAACCTTAACTAATTCGCAATGGAGAAAAGTTTCTTTAAAAAATATTTTCATGGATCAGGTGAACAGAACTTTTCCAATAGTTCTAAGAGAAATGAACATAGAAAACGGATTTAGAAGTCGTTTTAACTTGTTTCTGAGAGTATCTTACCAACTACAACGAAAGAATCGATGCAGCCAGTAAGATATAAGTCCTGTGAAGTGTATATGTGTGTCTAAAAAATTCAGCTTTGAACTAATTAAAAACGATTGCAATCTATAGTATTTAAAACTTAAAACTTTGACTTTTTTAAGGACAAATCTCAGTTGATTTTAAATTATCCATTAGATTATACATATTAAAGTTAACATAATTTATTGATAATAAAATATTTGAAGCCCAACTAATTAAACCAAGCCTTTTTTTTAAATAAAATAATATATTTTCATAATTCTATAGTGTTCATGAAAGGTACATAAAGATTCACAGCATTCCTTTAATTAAGGGTTAAGAATAAATTTAGATACACATTCACATTCAAATAAATAAAATTATTTGACATATTTTGCTCCTTTTTGTGAATAATTAATTCATTATTTAGTAAATAGCATAATATCATCATCAATACATGATAAAGTCACTATAAAATTTATGATAATCTGGAATCAATTTTTAATCTAAATATCATTTCGTTAAAGATTTTCTTTTATTTTGTTTTAATTATATATTGAAATAATCTTACTAAATCAATAAAAAGAAGCTTCATAAATGCAATTTATTCATTCGCTTATACACTTGTAATTAAATTAATAGATTCTTTTTACATTATTAAGCAGCAAAGTTAAAAATGAATTTCCAAAATTTGTTTAGTATTTCTGGCCCTATTAGGAACAAATTGGGTTGTTTTTTTTTTGGTTGATAAATATACTTTTCTCACCATTAAACGATTAAAAATGCTTCATAATATATTTTTCAAAATTTATTCAATAATTCATATTGCTAACCACTTATTTCTCCCTTAGCAAATAAGGAATTATGGAATTATTGACTTTGTTCACTATTCTAATAATTTATTAAAGTTGCTTGCTCCAATCTAATTATAAAATAATTTCCAATGTAAAAACTCAATAGCAATATGCATTGAATAGCAACAGCTAAAAAATAATAAATAATGACAATTTAAGAATAAACAATACACTGTTGTTTTTAATAACACTTCTAAACTGAATAATCCTTTTTCAGATTCAATATTGAAGGAAAATCAATTATAAAAGCTTTTAATTTGAAACACTAGTGATAAAAAATGATTTATTATAAAAGACAAAAATATTAAAGACTTTGTGGAATAATGAATAAAAAGTATTTTTTTATAAGAATAAATCAAACTGTAATTAAATAAAGTAATTTTAAATAAGGAAAATAATTTTTTTTATAAAGAACATTACAATAACAAAAATGGTTAAAGAAAAATTGTTAATTAAAACATTTATTTCTTTTTAAATATAGAAATTTTTTTTAAAATATATAGTTTAAAACATTTATATCTTTACTGAACTTAATGATGATCAAACAACTAATATAAATGATATGATTTATATTTCCTTCCACACTAAAACTGCATTTTTATTTCTTCTAAAAGTTAACAGAAAAAAGCAAACATTTTGGAATGGTGATAATTTTTCAAAAGTTTGTAATATAATCTTTACAGCCAAAAGTGATTTAATATTTTCAAAATTAATTTCACATAAAATTATTGCAATACATAAAATTTCAAGGTAAATTTTTTTGCATGTGTTAAAAATATCGTGCCTATTTCCACATTTTTTAAGAATTTCTATTTTTAAAAAATATAGTTCTAAATCCTCTTAGCAAGGAAGACAAATTATAATCCACCGAAGGCATCAAATTCTCTCCATTACATACAAAAAATATTTTATTTCGTTCAGAAGTGTTTGAATTTCTACTGTTACCTTTGTTAAGAGTAGCATTTCTTTACCTGAGAGAAAACTCGGGCAAAATAGAATAAATGAGCATTTCCTTCTCACTGCTGCCATTTTCTCTTAGAGGGAATGAATATAACTCGATTTATGAGAGACTAGAATCTTCTGATCAAACCAATTTTATTACACTTTTTTGTATTGAATTCGCATTTCTGAAAAGACACAAAAACAAAAACCTTTTGAAACTGCTTATGTATTCAAAATCACAATCTGTTTTAACTTGTGCACGTCAGCGTTTTTAATTTTGCAAATAAAATGTGAAGTAAGTGAATGTTTTATCTTATACGTTTTCTGCTAAAAGGCGTATAAAGTTACTAATTTATTTAAAACATAAAACAAAAGCATATTTTTAAGGATTTCGCCTTTATTCAAGATAACAAATGATCAATTAAAGGATAATATTTTGAAAATAATTAGTGAATAGTGTTTTGTTTTTTTTATTTAACAATTTAATGGGAATAGCAAATACCGAGTAATTTTAAAAACAGTTATTAATAGAGAATTAAATTATAAGCTGACTTATATTCAGTTTATTTCCTTTTGAAGGATTATATATTTACAAATTTTAAATAGTAGCATATAAAAAAAGTTCAATTCTTATGAATATAATACATATTTGAGTTTAATAGATTACATTTTGAAAATATTGTAAAAAAGATGTTTCCTTTTCAATTTACTACTTAAAAGGAAAAACATATATTACTAGAGCATAGTTAAAAATCAAGTGAATTCACTTTAAATGTGATATTTCTATTTATTTTATTTTGATTCACTTGTATAAACTATTTGATACAATTGCGTGTACAAAAATAGTAGCTTTTATTTTTTTTTAAAGAAGTGAGATACAATCAAAATGAAAATAAAACTCATTTAATAATTTTCACTTAATAATTTTTAAAAATTAATACAAAGTGAGTTAATTTTATTATATTTTACATATAAAATATAATCTGAATTTCGCTTAAAATAAGAATTTAAAAATAAAAAAAACCTATCCAAAATATTTTTTTTAAATAGAATAATTTAGATTTATTCATCTTCCTAATATTCTTAACAGTATAACTAATTGCAATTTAATAAAAAAGATGTTCTTCATAAAATAATTCGCAGTAATTTAGATTCAAAGAAATTTAATAAAAATATTTTATGAGTATTTTTTATTTCTTGTGCTGTAACTATTAGATTTAAAGATATATATGAGGATAAATTATGCAGATAAATTTAATTTATATTCATACGTACAATATTTACTAAAATGGGAGAATCTAGTTTTTTTAAGGTAAGAATTTATTTTTCAGTTAAAATATTTAGTGAAACTGCTGATGAGTTGTTATTGATACAGAGAAATAAGAGGAGAAACGAAAAAAGTGAGTATAAATATAAATCAAGACGAGATAGCATAAAATTAAATATCTATAGTAATTCACTATTTTATTCTTTCCTTTTAAAATAAACTTTGGTATACCTATTTAATTTTTTATCTAAAATTAAAAAGAAATTTATGGTAGACTAACACTAAATCTTACTTTTAAATTAAACGATAGGTTTTCTCTATTATGTTAAAGGTAAGTAAATAAAAGAATATACTAAATCTATTTCAGCATATTAGTCGCGTGTGTATTCAGTATATTTCAGTAGTGTTCCTATTTTTTCCCAAAACAAATATTTTTAAAATATTTCATTTTAATACATTTTGTTCTCATTTAGTCATTCTTAATAGTACAATTTGTTTGATATCATTTTCGATATTTCTTTATCTTCCATTTAACACGCTGATTTTATGTAAAAACTAAATATATTAAATATTTACTTTGAATTACAGAGTTACTGCTTTCATTTCAGGATCATTTTTTATCGAGGAATGTATTTTAGTTTGTTTTTCATTTCGAAAATTCTTTGTGTAACAACCTGAACATATTCGTAAATTTAATATCTTATTGGTTTAGAAATCTGCTATAATTTTTTTTATCTCAATAATTGACAGCAAAATAATAGCTGTTCCGCTATTTTAATGTATTAACCTTAAAAACATTGTAAATTGTATGACATAATTTTGTGTTACATAACAATATGTTATAATAAAAAAAATTTCAGTACAAATGTTGAGAAAAAATGAATTTTAATCTTTGCAAAAAACCAATTCAAGAAACATTTTTAAAAAAAGTATGAAAAAAATGCATTCTTTTACCGCACATTTAAGTTAAACTTAAGCTTTGCTTTACAAATATTTGCAATATTTGTACTAAAATTAAATAATTTCAAAACTTTTACCAAATTTTCAAACTATAATGCATATAAGATAAAATAACAGGCAACATAATTGAAACCTTTTTTAGATTAATTTTTTATCAGGGATCTTTCCATATTTTATGGAAAGGGTAATTATTTATATGGATTCTTGATTAAAGCAATAAATCTCTTCTTTATAAAGCAGTGATTAAATTACAATTTCTAGCCCCTGGGAGACTTAGGAAAGGGCATCAGAAAACTGAAGTTCATTTTTGTATTGAGCTTGATAATTAAATCATAATATTATTTATTTTTTATTTTAATATAAAATGATCATGTTTCAAAAACAGCGAAGAGTAACGATGATTTTTTATTATTAATTATTTATTTTTTAAATGTTTAGTCATTTATATAAGAAAATATGCACAACTCAGGTACTTGAAAAAAAATCTTAATTTGTAATCTTACATTTAGTATAAATTTTAAGTTAATGAGAAGAAAAATTGCAATAAAACACTGGGTATGAAACGGTTTCCTTCTACTAGCGGAAAAGTGACTCAATCTTAGTTCATTATCTGTAAAACTGTTTTTTCAGCTTTACGTTTTATATTGTTAGAATGCCAACTTCTCTTTCTGCAAAGCGGTTATACAATCAAGTAAGTGAAGACTAATCTAACACATTCAGTAAATCATGAAAATATTGATGGCTAATGGTCAATATTAAACTTTGATAATGCGTGTGTGCTGTGACTATCCCAATACGAGGAATTAAGGGTAAGTTAGTTGTACTAATTTGGTAGGCAAAAACTTAAATGTTAAGCAACAAAAGCAACAACAACTTAAATGTTAAGCAAAAGTAAAATAAAATGAATTTTATAGTAAAATACTGACATCACTTCAAAATACGGACATATTTTGAATTTTGATAAATATTCATTTTTAACTTAGAAATGCAATAAAATTAGGGAATAATTAAGATATCGAAATTAAATTTATAATTAAAAACAGTTTTTTAATTATGATACCATTTGTACTAGAAATGACAACACAGTTGAACAATTAACACAGTTGACTTACTCTTAACACAGTTACTCTTCTACACATTTTAACATTTCTCAATATTCTAGAATTTCTAAGCAATTTAACAATTCTAAGCATTCTCACATTTCTAAACATTCTTTCACATTAAAAAGGAGAAAGGAAAGAATAATGTAAAAAGTTTAAATTAAAAATTATAATAACTTAAAATATTAAAATATATTATTTATTAAAATAAATAAATATATATATAATACTCAATTCTTACAAAACTCAAATACATTTGAACAATTTATTGTATGTTAAATATTTTAAATAAAATTTTATCACCTATAATCTATTAAATAATCAATAACGAACTAAAATATTATAATTTTTATATAATTTACTTATAAAATTTATGTGATTGAACGCTATTTTAATGCTTTTTTGTTATATGTATAACAACAAAAACAATATTTTTAACCTGTAATATAGAAAACTTTTGAATGAATTTTATTTGTGGCTTATTTAATGAATTGCTTCTAAAAGGAATATCAGACAACTCAAAAAATGTAAATGCCAGATAAATAATAGTATCATAGAAATAAATTATTTAATTAACTAACAATAGTATAACAACACATGGAAGAACTAATGGTGGAACCTAATGCTGAAAGTAAAAATACAGGTAAATGAATTTAAATTATATCGCGTTTATGGCTATAATAAGACTAAAAAATACAATGTCTAGTAGAAAGATTAATTCAACTGTCAACATAAGAAGTTAATTTTTGAAAATTATTCAGAAATATATTAATATTTTAAATAAACAATGTATTAGAATATAATAATTAAAATTTAAAAAGTATAAGTCTAATGTAATAAATAAAAAAAGTTAGAAAAGTTTTTTAGAAACCCTTTTTCTAATAAATCAATATATTGCATGATCCACGACTTTAAAATTGCAGATTCTCATTGACCACAACATTTTAACTCATTTTTTATTATCTCTACGAAGACATGGGATATCCTGTGAAACCTCGAAGATGACAGATGTCATTGATGAAAACTTGATTACAGATACAAGATTTAGGGTAAATTCAGAAATGTTTATGTAGATTTCTAAAGTTTTCTTAAATATAATTCTAATGAATAAAAATATATTCCCCTCTGTATCAAATGCATGAGGCATGAATTGTCTTTATACATAAGTATATAAAATAATCAGTTTGTAGACTCTAGACATTAAACTGCATTATTTAATGAAAAAAAAATGTTAGATTACATAGTATAACATATAATATTATGTTATAGTAGATTTACTTAAAAATAAAAATATTATTCATTAAAATAAATAATGAATTTTGACTTTTATATGAATTTTAATTTTTCTGAAATGAATAATTATGTAGAAAATCAAAAAATTATTATCATAAATTTTAATTATTATCTATTTAGATTTAGTTATTATTATTTTAGTTTCATCTTGTTTAAGTCGTTACCTATTTAGAATCAACATAATACTTATTCGTTTAATATTAATATGATTTATTGTAAATTAATATTAATTTACAATAAATCACATTAAATGAATATTATATTTTTTATAATAAACATTTTAAACTATAAATATTTATATATTATTACAATACACTAAAAGCTTTGCATATATCTTTATCACTTGAATTAAGAAAAATAATTTTTTTAACTACTGTTGACGAAATTGATCATTTTATTATTTTTCACTTTCTTTATGATACATAGTTTTCAACTACAAAACATTGTAAGTTTTTAATAAACAGATAAAACTTTTAAAAAACAATTCCATGTCTTGACCAAATTACAACTGTTATTGAATTGAAGAATAAAATGTAAAAAGTTTGCTTAACGCCGAGTTAAAAAAGCAGAACTTTTGCAACTATTCGGTTTCTAAAAGCATTTTAACAGGCAGGACGTTTTTATTACTCTCTGAAGAAGAAGCAGGTGCAGGAAAATATTTTGAAGGATCTTTAAATGGGCTTAAAAAAGAAAACTTTCTTCCACTTAAGGGAAAAACTGTTTCTGCGTTTATCTCCGATTGCTTCCCTTTGGAGAATAAGAATTTTTTTATATTTTTCTTAATCCCAATTCTTAAAAGCAGAATCTGGTTAAAGTTTTCTGTTCCGAACAAAATATATCAACTCAAAGTTATTGACTCAAATCCATTATCCTTGCTTTATTTGACCATTATATGATTTAAGAGTGTATAAAAAGATCTTGTTCCAAAAAATTGTTCTGGCATCATTCATTTGGCCAAAACAAAAAGAAATACTTTTTTTTTTTAAATCTTTTTTCATCTAATCCGTTAAAAGCAAGAAATAAGTCGTTTTAATTAAAATATATTTGAAAGAAAAATGTTTTTTCATTACACTAATAAAAAAGTACTTTTCGTTTAACATATAAAAAAACATGAATAGTAATTTTTAAACAAAATTTAACTTGATGTTAATCTTATAAATAAAAAAAAATTACTTATAAAAATATAGAGAACTTAAAATATTTTTTCTTAGAGTAATCCTATTTTAAAATTCAGGTAAAATCATCTTGAAAAATTGTACTGTTACTGATTAATGTTACAAAAAACTATGTCGTATACTAGTATTTTTTTACGTCGCAGGCGAAATTTTTATTTTATTGTTTTTTTGCTATATGCTTTTAATTCGAATTTGAAATTAATTTTCATTAAGAAAGTTTTAATGGCATGTAGTTTAAAAATGTCTGGACTATTATAGGAATCTTGAAAATTATTTTGCTTTTAATAGTAGAAATTTGTTATTTCATGGAAAAATAACATTCTCGTTTATCCATTATATTCAATCAACATATATATATTTTATGGAATTTTGAAATTATGCGTTTTACTTTAGAAAAGTATCTTTTAAAAAGCCTGATACAGTTGCAAAATTTATAAAGAAAAAAATAAATATCTAGTTTATGATTAAGAATTACAGAGAGCTTTTAACAAAAAAAATATTAAATTTATAAATCGACATACATGCATAATATTTGTCTTTTGATTGCATTTTTAAATTGAAGAAATACTGGTGATAATAACGCGCTTTTATGGTTAAAAACTTGTTACTTTAATATTACATTTTGTAATGAGTAGCTGAATAATAAATATATATTTAATGATACTCTTTATCATATTTATTTTATTCAAGTTTGAATAACTTAAACAGTTTGAAATAACTTTTTAATAACGTACTATGACGTATACAATACTTTTTCATCTCTTCTATAAACAAAAATAAACACCAGGCTGTTTTTGAAAATCTAAATAAATAAATAAAAACATATTTATTTGATGCCCTAGCTGAAAATTCTGGAAGAAAAACACGGGCTTTGGCATGATAAAATTTGTTTCAAAAGTAATTGTTGTTTTTATATGCATAACATATTACTGCTATTCAAGCAACAAACAATTCGCTGCAGTACTTTTTTAATGATCACATTAACAGTTTATACATTTTCTGAAACGAACCTTAATTTTCATCAGTGAAAAACATTTTAAATTACAATTTGAAACCTAAAAATAAAATACTACAGTTGAAAGCACACAATTCTTATTGTACTTTAATTCTTTTTTTAATTATTTTATTAATTCTTATTATTCTTATAATTCTTTTCACGCTGAAATAATAATAATTTGTAAAATCCAAATTTAAATTCACATTACATTCCATAATCAATAGAAAGGCTCTATAAATAAGAATTAACGTGTTATTTTAAAATTAGATATCTGACAAAACAGGAAATTATTCGTTGTTGCGTTCGAAGAACAAAAAATAGCTTCTTTTTTCACCCAGTGATAAATCTTTATATAGCTATCGAACGTTTCAATCAACCTTCAATATATTTCGGGAGAATGTCTTGAGATAAGAAATTTCCATTGGTTTTCTAACTTCTATATCCTGAAAATTGTATAAGAAATTGACGTTTATGGCTCAGTACTTTATCATGCGTCATGTCTTTATGTAAGAAACTCGGTTTATCACTTCTTAAAAGAAAACTATTATGGTACTATTTTAAATAAATTAAATGGTTTTACCAAATACTTTTAATGTTTCTTATCAGCAATTCTGTCAATAAATCTTGCTTAATTTTTTCGGGTTTTTCTGCATATTTTTACAGTAAAAGAATTGAATTACCCAAGAATTATTTTCAGTATCTGATAATTCACACCATCATATCATAATTCTAGAGTGCACAAAATCTTTTTAAATTATAACAAAGATGTAATTTTTATATGATTATATTTTAATATAAATTTAAATTTTAATGTTTTAAAACACTTTCTGCACCTTTGAAACACTTCTTCGTTTAGATATTTGTTTGAACATTTTTGAATTTTTTAACTATAACATTGTCGTCAAGAATAACTCTAACAACATATTTTTAAGACAAAAATATTTAAAATTTCAAAGTGGCTACCTTTAACTTTAAAGTAAAAAATTATATTATTTTTTATTTAGAATTATGTCCCCTATCAACTCAGAGCTTTCTTACCAGAGTACAGGATTTGATTCCTCCTGATGGTGCGCCTTACAATAACTACTTTGAAAAGCGAGTAAACTCGGTCAGATTTTGATAGAGTTTCTTGCATCGACAGTTAGAATGTCTGGCTTTTTTCAGTATAAACGTAGATACCACGTAAAGTCTTCCAAGAATGCTTTACAACCTGCACTGCTTTAGGGAATAATGTTGACCATTGAAATGGTGTTATCCATTATAGATGGGCCAAAACTTGCTTATACATCAGCGTGAATAAGAGTGAGAAATAAAAAAATATTCAGTATTGCTTCAGTGTTTTTAATTTATTACACTACAATATTAAAGCTCTAAAAGAAAAACAAATTCAATATAATTGAAAGAAATGGAAAAGAATAATAATAATTTCAACTACAATTATATCTCTTATAATAATCCATTATGAACTTTACTTTTGATATATTAACCAAATGCTTTTATAAAAAACTAAACCTGGAAGAAGAACGAAAAATAAATATATTTGTATACGATTTATCTGTTGTATACGATTCCGTCTAAAAGCCTTTATCTTACTTTTATTCACGTTGACATAAAGACATGTCAAGGTGTGTTTCATATTTTATTTTGTAGCTTTCATGTATCTTATTCCTTTTGAACGTCGAACCATTGAAAGGTGTTTTCTTATCATTCATCTTCATCAAAGATTCAACATAACATCTTCATCAAAGATTCAAAGATTGAACAAAACACTTTATTTTTCGTCATACTTATTAAAATAGTTTTCGCCTTAAAGCTAAGACAAACTCTACTCAAGAGAAATAACAATAGTTTCAATATATGCACCGCTTTCTTTTTGTAACTCACTTTTGTCTTGCTTTTTTTTCACTAAGCACCCCTGACGAATCAACGTCGCATTTCGGGGAATCAATTTCATTCGTAATGTGGAAATCTTGTCGAGTCTTGCAAAAAAGGAAACTTCTGTTAACGTTGAGAAAGAAGTTAACGGTTTAAAAAAGGGGGTTCGATCGACCTGCGACAGAAGCTAGTTTCTGAATTTTAGCGAAACTTGTCGTCTATGCCCTATTTCTAGACTTTCTCCTTCCGTATTCGCTCAATGATAAAACGGGGGCTTTCCCATTGGAAATCAATAGCATTAGCGCGTAACTGCATGCCCGTAGAAGTGGATTCAAATAACTGGCTGAAACAAAACCAAAAGAAACTGCTAATTTACCTAACTCCAAACTGAAATGTTATTTAAGGTATATCAAAAACATTTTGTTTTAAAGTATGTGCTGTTAGCTATACGATGTAATGTAACTTTATGCAATGTTAATTTTAGTCAAACTTAGCTTAAATAATACGAACTTTTTGCATAAAGAGGATTTATTTAAACAAGAGTAAATAAAATATTATTAAATCACGCATCTTTATAATATTGATATGCAATGAGGTAGTAATAAATTAATGTGGGTAATTAAGAATAAGCAAAATAAACATTTTATCAACAGAAGATTTGATCGTTATACTGTTACATCTGCTTTTTGGTTCAATGCAAAAAATTTCTAACTCATGATGAATTTGCATAGCAACTTCTCATTTTCAAAACTTTCTTTAACACAATATTTTTTGCAAAAATAAGTTTCAAATCAATAATAAATTATTGTACTTCAAATCGATTTAAACTTAAAAATTAATATGTTTTATTTACTATTCCGTTTGGTACTCTTTCTTCAAAGTACTTACAATAACAGAAACTGTAGCTAGCATAATTCAAAAGAATTTCATTTGAATTAATCTTAAAAGTATTCTCAAATGGTTTTCTTTCTTCATTTTTGTTATTTAAAAATGTATGGCTTATGTACGTTTTCGGAATTAATGTTCCAAAAAATACCAGTTAAATAAACGCAAAACTCATAAAAGCAGCAATATTTCATAATAAATTATTTGTTTTTAAGAATGGCGCCAGCAATTTTCTCTAAAATTATTACTAACAAAGAGAATAATTCTTTTAAATAACATAAATCTAAAACAAAGACCATCATTTCATTTCTTGCTGACAGACTCCTAAAATTACGAATATAACTCTTAAATTTTAAAAAAATGCTAAAGTTTCCTTTACTGTATTTTTCCAATTGCTAAAATTTGAACCCCATTAATTTATTTAAGATAAACACTAGAAATTAACAGGTTTACGTAACAAGAGAATTGGTCCAACTATTATCGTTTAATTTACTATTGAACTAGTTTAGAATTACAGAATTTTTATAGTATTCAATTGATATGTTTTTTTATATATTCAGAGAATAATTTCATGTTTGATATAAAATAAAACATTTTTAAATATTTACCATGAAATAATGCTTTACATTTTAAATCTTTTAAAAAAATAAAAAGTAATTATTTTTCCAAGTGTTAGCAGTTCTTGATAAAACTTAATATACAAAATTAAAAACAACCTTATTATTTAACTTACCTTCAATCAGATGTTTTTATTAACTCTAATTCTCATAGTAAAATGTTCATACTAAAGATCATTAAAATGTTCATATAATTATTTTAAGAAACATTCTAACCTATGTCTATTTGGCAAGTTCATATTCAATCTATTTTAAACATTTTGTTAATATGAGAAAAAAATTTAACAAGTCTTCTATATATAAAATTCATATTTTTCTGTGTTAAATAATTTTGCTTTCAATATGTAGTTCTATACTTCCGATTATATTTAAAATACCCTCTTTATTGATTAGATATTTCATGAAAGTCAAAGACATTTGACAATATAAATTCAGTATTTCGCTGGTATTTGACAAGACTGATTCACAATAGTAAAATAATAAATTACTTCAATGATATGAAGCAGACGAATATTTTAGGTCGTTGCACTTTTCTTAAATTAAAGTGACAATTCTAATATCCTAAATGTATATTTATCTGGTATAACCCATTACTAATTTTAATTTACACATCAAGAATTAAAGTAGCACAATTCATACAAGTATAATTTTTGTAAATATATATCAACGTAGTTCAACTAAAAAAATATCAAACTAAATATCAAATTTTTTATAATCAGTTTTATCAATAAATTGTATAATTTTGTTTTCGTAAAATGTTAGGCAGGATTCTATATTTTGAGGTTTAATGAATCTTCATAACTGTTTTCCCTATCACATAAAATATAAAAGTAAACATTATGAATAAGCAATATAACAAGCAAACAAGTTTGTATAAATACTAACTAAAATAATAACAGAAAAAAAAGGCTTCAAACTTTTACGAGAATGGTTCTAAAAAATATTTTTGGTGGAATATAAATAAACTACACCAGGAACGGAATATCACATTTTAAACAATTTGAAACCAGGCGTCTTTGAGCTTAATAGTAAATAAATTTAATAATTTATTAAATAAATAAAAGTAAATAAAAAATAAAAAGTAATAGTAAAAAAAAATAAAAAGTAATAGTAAATAAAAAAAGAGGAAGAGAAGCTTTAAAATTGTACGAGAAAGATTCTAAAGAAATTTTTTGGGGGAGTACAAACAAACAGCATGTGGTACGTAATACCGAAACTTTACCAGTTTGATTACATCAGGCTTTCTTGAAATCAATGCAATCCAATACTATATTAGAATTCAAAGAATAAATGAACTGTTCTCTTGAGATAAAACAGAAACTTGAACAAAATAAATAAAAGCTAGCAGATTTATTGGCAACGTAGAAAACTGTTTTTCGTTTTTAGAATAAGAACATGCAAGACAATTTCCAAGAGTAAGTCTTTTGGAAAATTTTTTAGATAGTGTCGGAGTCACGTTGGATTATAGATCCTTTGTAAAAAATAAACTATAAATTTAAATGTATTGATTTATATATATTTTAAAAACATTCAAAAATATTCCATGAAAATTAATAAAGATAGAAACAGACATTTAAAATTAGCAGAAATTTACCTATATTTAAGAATTTTTAAAAGCACATTAAAATTCCTAAAAACATATTATTTGTTTTTAATAATTATTCGTTAGTTATTACAAAATGATACAAAATTATATATCATATTTGAAAGTCATATTTGTAACATATGACCTTAAAATAGGATTTTATACAGTTAGAATAGAAATAGGATTTTTAAAACTAGTGTACTGGATGAAAAATATAAAGAGTTAGATAAAATCTTTATGTGCAATAATCATTCTTAGTTTATTCAAATTATGTTTCATCGTTATATATACGTCACTTTTTGCAAATATCGTAAAAGAACATATAAAATTTAATGACAGGTATTTAGAATTACGTAAAGCATATATCACAGCTATTGGATGATGAAAAAGAATTAAAATAGCACTTTTTAAATGGTTTATTTCATTTGAGACATTTTTTGGAGAAATAAGAGTAATAGAATTACCTTTTCCAATGAAAAGCGAAATGAAGATAAATTTTTCGGAATCTAACTCTAGAATGATATATGTTTTTTATCGAAAAGTGGTCATAACGAAACTTTCAGGTGAGATTCTTCGATTAATTTTTATTGAGAGTATGCCTTATAAAATGACCTGAAATGTTTAATTTTCTGAACTAAGAAATTATATTTCGAAAAGAATAAATTGTTTTCTTCACGTTTTCGATGAAGTCTCATTTAAGCGAAATTCTTTAAAAATCCATAATTTTATTAAAAAAATTCCAAATATTCAATGATAGCCAATCACAAAAAATACTTCATATTTTCATTTTTTCTTTGATAAACACTTTTATGCCATTTTTGAGAGACTAATAAAATATTGTTTGCTGAACGTTAATAAAATATTGCTTGTTCAACGTTAATAAAATACTGCTTGTTTTATTTATGATTAGACATCAATGTGTTGTTTCTATATACCAGGCACTTTGAATCATTCGTTTCTAACGGAAGCACAGGTATGGCGAACTCAGCATTACCCAGGTTGCATAGAGGAGAAGGGTTCCTGACAACCTGCACCTACATTTTTTCATCACAGTTTTGAGACAACGTCCCCAGGGATTCTGAAGTTCTCCCCAAATGCAATAACAAGATTTTATGAACTACAGATTACTCGTGCCTATTCCAGGGAACAATCGGTTGGATCGTATGTTATTTGACAAGTTTCGAACTCTACTTCTATCAGGTCACTACGATACAATAAATACAAAGTATACGCAACTTATTTTAGGCTTTTATAGGGATTACTATGACAGGCATCCTAATGAAAGCATTGATAACTTTGCCACAGAAAGTTTGTAAAAAATAACATTTTCTTATCAATAACAGTTTCATTTCATAAAATTAATTTCATTTTTGTGCTAATATATTTATTTTAATGCACAATGCAATTCAAAAGACATCACTTAACCATAAATGCATAAATATCTTTATAAAAACTGTCTTACAAATATTGTCTTTTAATCCCTTTTATATCCCTCATTTCACTATTGTCAGTTAAAAAATTAAATTCAATTACTTAAGTATTTGGGTTAAAAAGTAATTTCTCTTTAAACATCAAATGGAGGCCTATTTGAAAAATAATACTTTTATAATAAAACACAATAGTTTTTTATAAGCATATCTATTCAACCTCGCTCACCTGAAAATTCACTTAGACACCTGACTACTTTTATCCCCTTAAATTTTCAACTACAATACAACTTTGAACACCTTTATAAAAATTTTATAAATGGAGTGAAATAATTTTTTTATTACATGTCAAAATAAACTATAAATTGAATCAAACAGTTCATTCCTAATAAATAACTTTCACTTTAATATCATAATTTTTTAAACACACAACAGAAAAATTGGTTTTAGTGCAATACATGCATTCTTTAAAAGGGGCTTAAGGTGCAAACGCAAAAAAACATTGTTATAAAATACACGAGCTTCCACCAGTAAGACGTTTTTATTTTAGCGAACAATGATGTGGAAAATAGGAACTTAACTTGCCTCATTTAGTTTACCTTGCTAGAATTTCTTTTTTATTTGAACATAAATGTAAACTTATGGAACATAACTGCTTTTATTTTCCGAAATACAAAGAATTTTCTTTTTTTTTTATTTCCCAAACTTTTTTTTCTCGTTGTGTATAAAAGTGATGTTAGTCTAAATTCGTTTTTCTAGAATCTTTCATTATTTCCAAATAAACGCATCCATTTTTTTAATGATAGAACTGGGGAGTTTTGAAGAGAAAAAAAATTACTTCGGTTCTCTGGAGAGAAATATTTTTAACTGCATTATTTTTTTTTCTATCTTGTTAGTGATGGAATGGTGTTTAGATAATTCTATTTAAAAGGTAAAAATGAATACGTGCATGAGGATTTTTCTATGCGATGCACGCTAGATTTTAAAGTGTATCACGCCAGGTTAAAAAGAACATAAAAAGGAATAAAGATCTTGAACTGAATTCGTTATTTCAAAGGATTGTTTTAAGCTATGATTAAATATTGTTTTCAGTGTAAGAGTCATATATAAATTTCTATCTGAATTATTAAATATAAATATTTTATTATTGAACTGCAGAGACCTGGGCCATGGGGAATATTAATATTATCAATTTCAATTCCATGATATTGGGTTTTCCAACTAAGAAAGTTTTATTTGAAACTCTACAAACAATGGCAAACAGAAAGTTACAGTGTCTATGCCGGGAATGTGCAAGACAACCACCCTTCTTAGCTTGGAATGCCGTCACGTTGGGTTCAAAGAAAAGGTGTAAACCCTCCAGAAGCCACTCTTGTAGGTGCTCTTTAGAAATTGCTTTAGTGGATGAAGTACAGCTATGTTCCTATAAACTCACCATACTAACCAAGAAAAACTTACCAACCCAAACCACGCTCACCAGTTGGATATCAGTTTCTTGAATGACGAGAAGTATTTAACTTTTTCCGAAAAAATGCGACGACCATGGCAACCAAATATATTAAATTTACTTTTGTAACTAAAATGACCCCCATCCTTAAATTTTGTAGTTTTAATTGAAAAGTTTTAACAAATTCTTAATGTTTTCTTTAATTTTTGTAAGCTGATGAACTGTTTCTTTCTTGCTGTTCTGCAACTGTAACTTTTTTTGATAAAATTTTGTACAGTTTGGGTATTAATACGCCTAACAATGGTAACAAAAGTTTCTGTAGAAAACTTAATGGCTCTTACTTTGGGTTAACTTCTTGATTTTTTTCGATATTTTTCTTTTCACAACTTCCATCGGAATTTCTTTTTCTTCCTCTTCCACTGTTACTTTTTATAACTTCTTCTCTTTCACAATTGCTAATACGTTTAGACTTCTTCGTATAATTTTAACAATTTCAGGAAAAGATTTACCTTTTTGTGATAATCATAAAATTAACTTTATCACATCAACACTGATATATCTTCGAGATGTCATATATATATGTGTGTGATAACTGTCTAAAATTTTAGTTTAAATAACAACTAGCATGATATATTTGAAGGTTCAACAATAAGTAACGATGTCAATAAGAAATTTATCTTATCTTCGAAATTTACAAAAAAAACAACAGTGTTAGTTAAATATATTTTTTCAGAAGTGCTTTCTCAATTTTTTGAAGTAAAAATCTGCAAATATTTTAAATACTACATGCGTCTTATTTCAGACCTCTTTTTTCTATGTTCTCCATTTTTCACAAATAATTTTTTATAAATAAAAACATGATTGCACTATATGTAATTATCTATTTGCTTGAAAGAAATATGTATTATATAAAATTATAAAAATAGAGGTTGTTGCTTTTTCAATTTTTAGAGTCACCGTATATTACTGTACTTAGAATTATCCTTTTCGTGCTTGGCCAATTTACCAAGCATTTGGCAAATAAATTAAAATTTCTCTGAGTGTAAAAAAATTATTTCCTTTCAAACCATTTATATTTTTTGTGTGAAGTTTAGTGTAACTTCAGGTAAATTAATATATGACTCAGTTTAAAGATTTAGCTTTCAAATTTTACAAAAATTACATTGATAAATGTTTTCAGTAAAGAAAAAGAATAATTAGATTTTTATAAGTAGTACAAGATATTATCTTTTTGTAGAAATGCTGATGTTTTTTCTTTACTATTAAATTTGTAAAATCTAGTTAGAAGCTAATGAATTACTAATGAACTATGAACTATGAACTGCTAATGAACTACTACTTAGAAGCTTAATGAATATGTTTATTCCAGTACATATTTTTAAATATGGAATACTAATAATAGACTTTCTCCTTGCAATAAGATTTTAAATATTATTGTAAACAGTTTTCATTTTATAAAGTTTAGTGAACATTTCATTAGATGTATTCCATCTATTTCTGTGATGAAAGGTATTACGATCAATGAGATAATTACGATTTCTTATCATACTGAATTAATGTTTATTTGCTTTTAAATAAACATAGCAAAATTAATTTCACTCGTCTGTTTAAAACTACATCATACACTCAACTATACACAGAAATTCAGAAATTTTTTATATCTCACGAATGATAATGTAAATAAAAGACCTTTATTTCGACTCCTATGCTTATTTAGATTGCATAATAATGAGCAAAGAAAAAGGAAATCTAGTTATTTATTTAAGGACCCCAAGCCACAAATTCGTGATTATTTGGATGCTGTAAACACTCTAGGTGTCTTAATCACCATGGCAACTCAGCTTTCTTAATATTTATTCCGGATTAAATAGACTTATCGTTATTCGCGTATCGTCCATGAAATCTTAATTTCTGAAAAATGGAGCTTAAATTTCATATTTTCTATAAAGCTTTCTTTTTATTACAGATTTATAAAAATTCTTAACGTACATTTTAATTATACAGGCTTTGAATTATTTAAGAAGTACACTATTTTAAAATTTTAAAATGGAATTTATACCTATTTAATACACAAACTCCTATCTTTTTTTAATTTAGATTCACTTTTTGCAAAAGAAAATAAATTTCACAGATTTAAATTGTGTAAATAAAAGGGCATAAATTATTAGTTGCAATTTACATTAATATTTTTAATCAAATAACGAAAATTGTTTATCAAAGATTAATTATGAAAATAAGAATAAAACTTGTTTGCATAGAAATAATTTTAAAAATAGGAATATATTATTTACTTTATTGTTTCAATTGATAAATTCACAAAAAACTGTTATCTTGAAAGTTAAATTGTATTATTGATCAGTATAGTTCGAATCATTTTAACGACTTTTTCAAAATTCCTTTGCTTTTTCCGGTGTTTTTCCAGATTCCTTTATTGTTTCTATGGTAAATACTGTTATTCTTAAATTTTAAATGGAAATTTCAGAAATATTACTCAAAAAAATATTTCTATCTTAATTTTCGTAAAATGTGATTAAAATTTTATTCAATACAGTAAATTTTTAAACAACGTAGTTTCCTCATAAAAGTAGATTGATAATCATAAAGCAGATTATTTATTATTTTTTAAATTTATGAAATTTTTAAAATACAATTAACAAATTATAAGTAAATAATTTTTATATTTTGAATAATGTATTTATATACTATATATTGTTTAATTGTTTCGAAAAATCTGTGTTTTGTGTTTAGGCTTATGAAAAAATTCTGAAAAACTTCTACATATTTAAAAGCAACACTCAATTCAATATATAGTTTCAATTTTGGAGTACCTAAATTTAGTATGTTTAAAGTAATGCATTCTGTCAGAATTTTGTAAATTATGTGATTAAAAATATTATTTTTAAAAAATATAATATTATTTTTATATTTTGTATTATATTTTTTAATAATTTGCTAATAAATCGAGTTATTTAATAACACATATTTTCAGCATTCTAATAATTCTAAACCATTTCTCAAAAAACAAATGCAGTAACGTGGACACTTCATAGTCCCCTATTTTTCCATTATTGCTTTCTTATCTCATTACTTAAACCAATCACTAATCAGTTTTGTAAACCAGTTCACACAAAGATCTGTGTTATCTTCGTATCTTTTGCAAACAGGGAAATCCCTCTCAACTAATTTTTAGGAGCGGGAAATTATGTCGTATAATTGATACCACTTCATGCAACTAGTCAATTTTTAAACTAAGTAATAATTACTATAAAGTGTATCTCAGAAAGAAACTTTCAGAACTCCGAATCATTAAAATCGTAACTTGCTTGTTTGGTAACAAATGGCCATTTAAAAATAATAAATCACATTCTGAGTTAAAGGAGATTTTTACAGAAGAATTTACACACATTTTTCACGAAACATATTTGCAGAACTCATTAGTGAATTAAAGCCTGAAGAATACCTACTGCCGCAGTTTTGGATCTATCCACTTAACTTTTGGTAATTAAAATATTGGAGAACTAGGAATCTTAATCCTTGAAAAGCTTCAAATTAATTACTGAATCCAGTAAATTGAAGAAGCACCTCGTAAGTGGTAATTAGTAGAGAAATGTATTTCTGTTCCAAAAAAGGAAGCACGTGAGAAAAAAAATTTCTAGGAATAATAGAAATTAAAAATATAATTGAGGCAGCTCTCATTTTTCGTTTATTAAAAGCGTGAATTTAATTATTATTTTCATCCAGTAATCAGAATTCTTACTTTAACAAATCAAGCAAACTAAGTTTTTTCCGATAACAATTATGAATTAAAATTTCCACTTTTACTAGAAGAAAAGTCTTCGTAGTATAATAATATACAGCATATTAATAACATTTCTCGAGAATATGAATAATTCTTCTCAAATTTAAGATAAATTCATCAATAAAAAATAAGAGTTTCATATATACATATATTTACATGTAGTCTTTTAAAAACATAAAAAGTATGTGTTGTATTCTTTTTCAAAGGATTTGCAGTTATCGATAAAACTTCGTATATAAAATTAAAAACAACTTTATTGTTGAACTTATCTTAAATCAGATATTTTTATAAATTCGAATCCTCATAGTAAAAGGTTTACAGGTAATATCATTAAAATTATCAAATAATATTTTAGAAAAACTGCTAACCTATGTGTGTTTTGCAAGTTCATATTCAACCTACTTTAGACATTTTGTTATTATGAGAAAAATATGTAACATGTCTTCTATATATAAAATCCATAGCACTTCTGATATTAGAAGTGAAATTATATAACAAGAAATTCTACACTTCCGATAATATTTAAAATATCCTCTATTGATTAGACATTTCATGAGTGTCAAAGACATTTGACAGTATAAATTCAGTATTTCGCTGGTATTTGACATGACTGATTCATAACAGTAAAATAATAAATTACTTTACTAATATGAAGTAAACGAATATTTTAGGTCGTTGTACTTCTCTCAAATTAAAGTGACAAATCTAGTATCCTAAATTTATACTTCTCTAGCATATACCCTTTTTAATTTTCATTTAGACGTCAAGAATTAAAGTAGCATAATTCACAAAAATATAATTTTTGTAAATGTATATCAAAGTGGTTCAACTAAAAAATTATCAAATTAAATATTATATTTTGCTATAATCAGTATAATCAATATATTGTATAATTTTATTTTCGTGAAATCGTTAGATAGGTTTCTATGTTTTGAAGTTTAATGAATCTCCATTACTTTTTTTCCATATCAGAAAAAGTATAAAAGCAAATATTACGAATAAACAACATAACAGCAAACACGTTTGTTGGAATACAAACAAAAAGAATAAGATAAAGACAGGCTTCAAACTTTTAGAAGAATGATTGTAAAGAATATTTTTTGTTGAGTATAAATAAAGCACACCAAGTACTAAATTGTAAATTAAAATTTTCACTTTTACTAGAAGAAAAGGTTTCGTAATATAATAATATATAATATACAGCATATTAATAACATTTCTCGACAATATCAATAATTCATCTCAAATTTAAGATAAATCCATCCATAAAATATAAGAGTTTAATATATACATATATTTACATATAGCACTTCATGTATATATATGCTTTCATATATTCGTATATAGCACAAATAATAATTTTTTATCTAAATCCGTCAATTTCATTTCTAATTAATTATTGTTCATTAAATAAATTAAATATACACAACAGATTATCTGCATACTTATTCTGCCTTTTTCATTCTTTCTTTTATAAATGAACAAATTAACAATAATTAATTAAATTAATCCCCATTAAAAGTTATAAAAAGCAAAAAAAATCTGTTGTAATATTTATTTTTTACATAGAAATTAATGCAAAATTATTCCTTTAAAAAAAAAGAAACATTCAAATGAAATTAACACGATTTTAATTTATAAAAACCATCTAATTTAGTTATTATTATTTTTTACTACATTTTAATGATGATCAAAAACTTTTTCTAGAAAACTTTCTTCTTATGAATTCATTTCTTATTTACTAATAAACCAAATTTATTTTTTCATTTCGGTTCCAAATGTAATTCAGATTTCACGCTGACAAAATTTTTACTCTTATTTGAGTAATCATATACCCAACTATTAGTATATTTTCTACCAGTTTTATTAGCAATTAAGCCGCTCGTAAACTGCACATCATTAACTAATGTTTATAGCCACATTTTGAGAACTTACAGCAAACCTTTTGCTGATAACTATATTGCTCTTAATCCTTTGGTGCTTTATTTTGTTGATAAGTAAGGTAAGATAAAGGAGGAGAAACGTTAGTTGGAGAAAGCAAATTTAGCATTAATAGCCAATTCCCTTAGCTCATTTATTTACGCTAGGGATAAATGCAGTGTTAGTTATTTGTCTACTCGCATTTTATTAATTATATATGCGTGTAGCAATTTGAACATTTTTGGAAATTCCTAAATGTTAAGCATTTAAATTTTCATTACATTATCATGAAGGATTAAGGATAAATAAATGTTTTTAAACCTAATACTTTGTTTATTTTTTATTGTTCTTGAAATTTTGTTTAGTTATGACTGAGGTTTATTGTGTTATTAAATATAAATATAAGTATTCAGTTTTAACCATTATAATACTTATTTGTATCTTCAAATATTTCAGTTTTTATTTTTATATGCAATTTTAACAAAATTATAGTTTAGGAAAATGACTGTGAAACATACTAGGTAACAGAATCTAATTTATATACTAGCATCGATTACAGCTAAAATAAAAGTAATGCTTTACAAAAATGTGATGTTTTTTTCCCTCCAAATGAATATAAAAAAATCAATGTTTCTATAACGTAATAGATGTTTTTTTTTTTTTTCTTATCCACTAAATCATTTTGCTAAGAAACTTTTTCTTCATTCTCATTGCATAGTGTTTCGTTTATTATGATTAATTTCGAATCTTTACTTTAAAAAAAAAGATTTTTTTTATACCATGCATAATGTCGTTATTAATTTTATTACATTAAGCACAAAATAGTATTTGACAATGCATCTTTAAAGACTAAAACATACTCATTCGAAATAATTTATTACTCTCATTTTTCGTAAATTTGTTTAAAAACCTTATAGTTAATACGTTTATAATTTAAAAGAAAATTAAAAAACTATTGAATGGGAAATTATGTTGATATAAAAGTGTGAAAAAATTATAAATAGATCTCATAAAAGTTCAACTCATAAAAACCCAAATAGTAACTGAGCTAATATTATTAAATGTTATTTAAATAATATTTACAAAAATAAAGTAAGGAAATTTATTATTTTATACAAACTATTTTTAAAATTTTGTTACGCCATTGTATAATGAAAGGGTACTTTTATGTCTCAATAGCACATTTTCTAATTGCAAACGTAGATAATGTTTCAAATTAAGCCGCACAGCATTAATCTAAGGAACATTATATGTAAGCGATCTTTCATATCAGATGCATGAGTTGTTAGGTGCTAGATATGAGAACTTACAAATGACGTGAAGTATTTCTAAATGAAGGCAATAAAGTTTTAATAAGAATTACAGCAGAAATACATCAGATATATGAATGAATATTCTCTCAAATATTGGCATATCTACATTAAGACATATATTACTGGAAGGTTCGGATTAACATCGACGTAATCAAGAAATACCATCTCGAGCAATATGCCTGAAGATATTAAGGGAAACCTTGATGCCGATATTACGAAGTATTGGTTTGGAATATCTGAAGAGTAATGATGGTATGCCACTTACGAATTGAAAGGATCAAACAGTATATGATAGTCATATATCATAGCTTCTACTAATTGAAAACTTGAACTCATGTGGAATAACCCAAAGGATTTATACAGATGAATGCATTTTCGAAACACAGCGTAAGATAAGTACTATAATTTATTCAACGAATCTGTAAGTTTGAATGCGTTATATATGAATTCAGTTTTATAATATGACGTGCAAAGTAGGAAAGTTATCTAAATTCATATCACACATTTGAAGAATATGAATTTATTATACTTTAAACATAATAAAATCAGAGCTCATGTTCTACAATTATGAAGTTAAATTTGAATATTGGCCTCAATATCACATATTAAGTAACTTTTTTTCTATTGTTAAAAATTTATTTATATGAATGTGTTTGAATTAAGTTCAAAGTTTCAAATATTTGGTAGGTTAATATAAAAAAAATGTAAAGACATCTTGTATGAAATGTAACACATGAAAGGGAAATAAATATTTCATAAACCGGTGGCAATATGAGCAGGTAAAGGGGTAAGAGCTCGAAGGTTCGAATCCTTTTATTTCGTGCGTTGTCTTTGGTTTGTGCGTTGCAGTCATTGTTTAGAATGGCAAGATTCGCAGCATCGTGCATTTACACTCGGATTTTTTTATGAGTTTTTCCATTTGTTTTTCGTATATGACATGCAGGAAAGTTACCCTGAAAGTCCTCAAAAAAGATAATAACCACCCCTTTAAGTCTGTCTGGGATTGTTCATAGTATATTATGTAGAAAAGGCATAAAAGAAATTCAATAGATAAAAAAAAATAATATATTATATATAAAAAATCCTGTTATAAAAAATCCTGATGTAACCTGTTATAAAAAATCGAAATAAATATTTTACTTACATGCATATCATACTCCAAGAGAATAAATTATTTCGTATATTTTATTATCTAGTATTTTTTCTATTGTTCATATGGTTCCTTGGAAGTATATCCTTTCAAAAAATAAAGCTATCCGAATAAAAAAAATCTGTTAATACCTTGTTTGTTTTAAAAGAAAAATTACTAGTATGAATTTACACAATTGGAAAAAAACATTATATACTTTCAAATGGGGTTCAATATTTAATGTTTCACCTTTAGTGTATAAAATACAATAAAAGTTCTAGTAGAGGTAAATAAGGCTGTTAAAATATTACAATCGAGTAGTAGTGTATATTATATAAAAATCAAAAATTCTCTTGATATATTACATTATATTTTGTATATTTTTACTTAACTTAAACTATGCAATTAAACTGTGAAAAATCATATAATAGCATGAAAATAAAAATAAAAACTTCCTCATGTTTTCAAATTTCACGAATCTTTTCAGAATAATAGAAGGAAACAAAGTGAAATTTTAACTAATACTTTGTATTGTCTATCCTACCACATAAGGTTCTGACGTAGACGATTAATGGTTTCCTTTTTCTAAAAATTGATAAATCAAAACTTATTTTATATTATTGCATTTTTTCATCTATCTTTTAGTGTTCTTTTTCAGTTAATCATAATTTCTGCTTACCAAATTATAACATTATCTAGAATTTTAATTTTATGTAAAATTCTATTAAAAGTGTTTATTGCAAATTCTGGAAAAAGGATAATCTTGAATAAATCTTGTATAAAAAAATAATGCTTGTAGTTTAAAGGAAATAATGATGAACTAAATTTTACGCACATCTAAATCATATAAATCTTATTTCTGTTTAGATTAAGAAACTCAAGATATATTAACATTACTTTCAATTTTCTCAATTTCCATTAAAGTCAAATTTTGTTTCATACCAGATGATAATTACTTAAATATTATAATTTAAAATTCATATGATTCATATATTCAATTATTATAACTTATAATTCACATACCAGCTGATAATTACTTAATTATTATAACTGAAATTTTTTATTTTATTTTAAAATATAACTCGAAGTATTTTCAACAAGTAAAATATTTTTTTAGTTCATTAGTTGATATAACTACCACAAAATTCATACTTTTTTTAAATTAATAAATCTCGAATAAGCCATCTTTAATAAAAGAGGAAATTACATCGAAGTTTATCCTACTATTACTTTATAACTTATAAGGAGATTACCCAAAACTAAATATGTTCAACAACCCCAAACCTTAAACCTCAAAGCAATACCCTAATAAAAAAACAGCCCACAAATAATTTCTAACCACTTTGAACTAGACAAAATTTAATTAATAAATTCTTAACTAACCAGATGAAATAACTACTATTCCGAATTGGCACCAATTAAATTAACAACTTTCTAATAAATAATAGGTTCCAAACGATGGTAACTCCCCAATGTTTCCATCCCACTTCAATGTATCGCCTTTTCATGAAAAGATATCCTGAATTCCAACTTTTCAACAACTCCAACTTTTGTTCTCAAAGTAATCCCTCTTTCATTAAACAGGTAATTTCTTAACGCTTTGAACTCTACAATGGGATATTTCGCTTCAGTGACAAATTGACACTAATTAAGCTGTTCCGCTAAAGGGGGTGAATAGCGTGGAAGAACGTCGAAGACTACGCTATGTCAATCAAGAACGAAGAACCACCCTCAACATTCACAGTGATTTATGGAAACCGCTGATGGGCGTGAAAGACCAATCAATTTCACTCAACAAGCTACCTCGTCAATCCTCCTCGTCAAAGTTATAGATTTTCTTTCTAGAAGTTATAGAAAGTATGAAATAATGTTAACTTTTTGGTAACTGAAAGAAATTTACTAGGGGGCAGTAGAATTGTCTAATAAAATGTACTCAATTTCTGATTTATCTAAGCTACAAGTGTTTCGTTGTTATGTAAGGAACTGCTTCATTTAACAAAGTAACACAAATTAGAGTACGACTCCATTATAATGCGGTTATTTAGTGAGTACTTTTATAATTACGTTATTAAATTAATCGTTATTTCGAAAGTAAAAAGGAATAGGGGGAAAATGAGTATTAATTAATATTATAACACAATCAAAATATTACTGAATGTTTAAGTTAAAAATGCCATTATAAAAAGATAAATTAAAGTGTACGAAAATAAAAGTACAGTATTGAGTACACATTGCTGGATTGAGAGCTGGATTTCATTTTCATGATGTTTTTTTTTTTTTTTTCATAACATTACACTGGAGTAATTGATTACTTTTACTGATTAATGTTAATTTTAAGCATTTTGCTTTATAGACTGATTGAAAATCTAGTAACTTATTTAAAGTATCGCAAAGTAATATTAACAACACATCTAAATGTATATAAGTAAACGTTTATATCTCATTTGAAAAAGCATGAAGTTAATTAATTACTAAACATACATATGTAGTTAAAATGCACTTCTCCTTTCCTACTATAAAGTAGGATTTTTTAATTAGATTATTGTTTGGAAAGTCATTCTTTTACAAGCGTTTTAAGAGTTATACACGTAATTATATAGCTGTTATAGTTCTAGCCGTGTCGTACACTATTTAGATTAATTATCATTTAAATGAAATAAATACGTAATTTGTTACCTAAATTCAATTAGATGCTGAATTGTAAAGTAGTTGTATTTTTTTATTAAGTAAAAATTACATATGGCAATAAATATTGAATTTAAGGATATAAAAATATTTTCAAATTTTCATAACTGTTATAATAAACACATTATAATTAAAATAACTTGTATACGATTATTTCCTCTTATTTTACAAAATAAACAAATAATAAATAATGGCATATATTATTTACTGCTTTCTTTAGTATTAACATTATTTTTTTAACAATAAGGAACGAATATAATAATATATCATTTTTATTCCGTTGGAATATGCAAAGTAAAATGAATTAAAATGCATTTTTAAGGAAAGCTTATTAAATTAGTTCAAAAGGATTTTCTTTTGTATAACATAAATTCTAACTAAATTTCAATCAAAAAGTTTTCAGTATGGATATTTATAATCTTTCTCAAAAAATTATCTGAATAATAATTATCTTTATAATTCATTTGTCTTAGTGGCTTCTTTGTAAAGAATTCCATTGGTTGCTTCTATTAATAGCTTTCGAAATCTCTATAAAAATAAAAATTCCTCTTTTACTAAAAGCTTTTAAGCAAATAACGGTAATAACCCTGTTTAATTATCGAAGAACATATTGCTTTTGGTATTTCTTTGACAAGTAATGCTTATGAAATCAATAAATTTAAACTCCGAGCTATTTATGAGAGATTTCTAATTTAAGATACCTTTAGAGATTTGTAGGTTTTCAAAAAATGAAATAATTTGAATTGCGAAGATTAAAGACTCGATTCATTTCCCCAGGTTGTATTAATTCTTAATCAATAATTTAAGTTTTTAACCCATAGCTTAAAAATAAGTCAATTTAAAAAAAAATTTAGAAGACATTATTTGCATTCAATTGTTTTATCAGTTATTACATAGCAAGTTTGTTGGAACGAGGATCAATACATTAAAACTTTATTTGCTTTTCTATTACTCGTCAATTGATAGATTTTTTTTTTTTTAATCACCAAAAATTGGATTTTGAAGTTTTCATCCATAAGCAATTTATAATAGCATTTCATTATTTACATTTCTGTTGTATATTTACGCTTCAAATTGTTTATATGTAAAATAGATGTTAATAATAAAACCAAATAGCAGATTAAGTAGTCAAGGCACATAATGAAGCTTCATTTACCTCCCTTACATACGTTAAGTCAACTTACAATCCTTATTATCATAATAAGAAAATATTATGACTCTGACGTTTATTTCACTTAAAATTTGTACTTTACACTTTTTTTTGCTTTATTTGTGTAAAACAAAGCTAGAAATACATCAACCAGCAAAATTATTATGTAGATAAAAATTGTACAAACTCTTTCAGGTGCTTTTACTTTATATTAGCAACTTTAATTTATATAATGTTTTTAATTCAATAAAAACCTGGATTTCAGTAATAATTTTTCATTAAATAAGTAATCTTAAACATTAATCATCTGCTAATATTCAGTTAAATATTTTTACACAGAACATTTGACAAACAAATTAAAAACTCATTCTCATATTGCAAATTAAATTATATTAATTTTGCTTAAACAACATTTTTAAAAACTGAATCATTTTTAATAATTTTCATTCGTAATATTATAAAATGATTCATAACCTCACAATAATGAGTCTGAAAAATTAAAATTAATTAAATTATGTCTTTCTTTAGAGTTTAAAATGTTTGGAAATATATTCCTAACAGTAATAACGTTATAGAATATTGCTGGAATTTTATTTATGAAAATTTACATAAATATGTTTCAATTGCTTGTTCATTACTACTTTAAAATTACATAAGAATAATCTTAAATAGTTCATATAAGAGCGTAAGCATACTCCAACTAGGCAATCTTCAAGGTTTTCCATTATTGTAAAATACCAATATTTAAAATATATACACAGTCAATTCAAAACTATGTTCAATTTCGAAACTATTCAATTTTTAATCAAATCGGAGATTTTTATTCAAATATATTATATAAATCTAAGATTCATAAAAAAAACATTTAATTTTAATACTCTAGTATTATACTACAAGGTTTTTTCTTTTATATCTAATATATCCTCATTTGGAAAAAGTAAGCATTAAATTTATTTTTTCTTCCTTTGTTTTCGTTGTCATATTTCAAGAAAAAGAAATCTGTCAGAAGAAAATTAAATCCAAACTTTCAGCGATTATGTCAATGAAAGACTTTAGATAAGCAGAAATAGATTCTTGATTTTTGTACAATAATAAATAATAGTAAGCATTCAAAGACTTTTTTGTTTAAATCATAAAAACAGGAACTTTTTCGTATATTTCTTTGTGTTGGAAATTTTTTTTCTTGTTGTTTTTATTTTTATTGCTTGATTGGTTTTTCGAAAGAGAAACGTAAAGAGTTGTTATATTAAATGTAAAATCAAGCTACTGGAAGGAAGGAAGGAAATACTAAAAAGATTACTAAAATAAATCCGAATTCAATTCCAATCGACAATTGTTTCTTCTCCAACTTCCATCTGAATTTATTTTTACTTTATTTTCCAGAGTACTGTGACTAAACATAATCTTGTTCGTATAATTCTTGAAAAAATTTAAATCTTCAGAACTTCTTCCGACAAAAAATACATTTCCTTTTTTCATTTGATTTGCTTTTACTCATCTTATGTTATATTTGTTGAATAACATAAATGTAAAAACACCCACGTATTTCTATGACTAGCTGTAAAGCTTCAAATAAATTCTGAGAAAAGAAAACCCACGCTTTATTTAAGATAAAAATAACAAATGCTTATGATAGTTAACAGTTTTAACAATATAGTTAAAATTTAGTAGCTGTATATTTCATTAAAGTTTTAATTATTTATCAAACTGTATAAAATTTTCAAAAATAGTCTCAGTGATGGTTTCTTTGAGTTCGGTTATATAAGTTATGAATTTATAAATTATTTGTATACGTATAACTAGTTCTGACATTTAATTTAATTTAATTTATTTTCAATGCACTTAATTTTAAAATTTCAATCTAAGAATTTTTTATGTTATTAATTATTCATATTAGCTTTCTAACTTAAGAATTTCAAATATTTGACTAGCTTGTTTATTATTGCTTTTTTGCAAAGGATATTTGTGAAGGTTATACTTGCTTTTATTGCTTCATTCCAAGCCAATTTTATTGAAAGGAATGCAATTAACTTTCAAAAGGATAGCTGGTGTTTTTTTTTTTATTATTATTTTTTTAGATACCTTCCTTTACCAGATTCAATGCAGTATTTTTAAATCATATAAAAATTATGATCTAGTGATATAAAAAAATTATAATAATTAATTTTCTTCCAATGACTTATTGGAAAGAAATCTTAACAGAAATAAAATATAAACAATTAATCACCCCTGAGTGTAATTAAGCTTCGCAATTTCGCTAATTACTAAAATTTAATATGTTTCTAGTATATAAGTGTAAAAGTTCTTGTGTGAAAAATAGTTCTTGTTTAAATGTTAATTAACTAAGATTTACTGTTTATAAAATTGTATAACCTTTTTGCATTTTTCGTAGAATTGAAGGAAAACTTTGAACCTTAAAATTTTCTCTCATAATATTGTATATTTTCAAAAATAATAAATTTTTTCAGAAAGAATAAATACTTTCTAAAATAATTCACATCATTTTATTTTTTATAATTATTATTGGTTGATTAGTAGAAATCCGTTAAAAAATACATTGTTTTTAAGATTAGGGATAAAGAGATATAGATATAAATGACGAATATAAATGAGATAGAATTAAAACTCCATTTATCGACAATAATGATAAACATATCCTACAAGTTTGTTTTTAAAAATTCTATACATTTGTAATAAGTAAAGTAATTTAACTCATAATATAAGTTTTGAAACTATCAAACAACAAACTACAAAGACAGAATTTAAGAAAATATAAAAAATTTATCTGTATAAAATTAATGTAACTTAAATCAAAATTTTTTGCAGGATTTTTACTTAGTAAATTAAGATTATCAGTAAGTTTTATTGTGTAAGAAATTTCGGTGGCACTTCTTTCGTTTTTTTACATTTATTATCTGTTTAGTTTTCATTACGTGAAATAAGTTTACAATAGTAAAAAAATTAAGATTTGGATTTAAATTTGAAAAGTTTTAAGACTCAAAATAAATTATCAAAGAGATAATATTCTTAAATTAATAGTTTTTAGTTTTCATAATGTTTTCCACTGTGCTTATTATAAAATAAGCCCCCTTTAAACCATAAATTTTCTAAAAAAAGACAGAACAGTAATAAAAGGAATAGATCATTACTATGATTACCAAAAACAAATCTCAGCATTAGGGGGAAAATTTGCAAATACTCAATAATAATCATCGTATTTAAAGTAAAATAATCAGTAATATTTTGTTTGAAAACAAATTTAAAAAATAAATTTGCATGCCTCACACTAATTTGAAACTGAAAGACACATTCATTTTAAATGGATTGGATGAAATTAAAATAACATAAATAATAAGAAGAACCTCATCAAGTTGGTATAAATCGAATAATTAAGTAACTTTTTGATAAAATGTTGTAAATCATTAAAAATCAAGATGGAATCTTGTGAAAATTTAATGAACATATCTCTGATGAATTATTTAAGCTAAAATATGAGGACACGATTTTCACTCATGGAAAATTAATCGGATTAATTCGTATACTAACAAATTATTCCTTCAAAGAATTGTGCTAAAGTGGAGTTCTACTACAATAATTAAATGCCGTTAGGAACTTCAAGAAATCTGTTACTAAGTTTATTTTAAAGAATATACTTCATTAGAACGAATCTTCTATTAAACAGAAATATAACGACGAATTTTGAATCATGATAGGTTTTTATTCAACTATAAAATTTAATCATACAGTCAATGTCAAGCACATTTTTAAAAAATGTAGATTTTTTTTAAAAACATATTTATTTATAAAGATATTTTTAAATAGTATTTATTAATTTTAAAATATTTATGTTTTGAAAAAAATTTTAAGTTAAAAATACAATTAACATCAATTAAGAAAATTATGGAAATAGCGTTTTTCGATAAGACATTAAGATTTTATTTTTAAATTCGTGATTTAATTAATTATTTTGTATATTGTAAGATTTCCTCACGTATATTTGATAAAATAATTTTACTTATGACCATGATCACGAAGTCATCACTTCAAATTTTACTTCCACAGAATGAGATGCTATCCTGAAAAACATTTTAAGGGAACTAGCAATCCACATTTGTGTTGTAAGTTAGAAAACAACCACGTGGCCAACCAGAAAGCACAGAAGCATTTTGCATATGCCCACACCAATCTATCTATTTTAGATGTCCTTGTCCAGCTACGTACAGATCTCAGAAAGAATGAGCGAATGGTTGTTTGTTAATGCGATTTGATCTTTAAAAAAATGTCCAAAATTCTTTTGCTATAAGCATAGCATTATTTTTCATTTTGTATAATTTGAAGCTGGGCAGAAGTGAATCTCAGAGAAGCAATTTTTTACCTACCACATTATTCTTGAGAGTTGCAACCAGATGTGAGAGAACCTCTTTTTTATATCTTTTTTATTGTCTTCCAGACATGAGTGCAATCCATTTGCTCTCATGTCCGGAAGCAGTTGCAAGTGACTAGTTACAGCCTTCAAGACTCAACTATCGGTGATGTTCTTTTGCTTTACTTTACACTATATGTTAGCCCCCCCGTACCCAGTGTTATGTAGCCCTCTACCAGTTAAAAAAGTGAGGGTGGAATATATAAAATGTTAAATAAAAAAAACCATTTCATTACAATACTACAGGAATACAATGAATCTTAATACAGAAAAAAAAATATGATATGATAATATGTAACTTATATAAGTGAAATGAAAAGTATACAATACAGAAGAAATAAACAATGTTTATTAACATGATATAAAAACATGGTATGGCATGATATATAGCGTTCAATAAAAGGAATATAAAATAATAAAATGATATTGTTTAAAGTGGAAGAATAGGAGCAGAGAATTCCATTAATATTTCATAGGCAATTGTTTCTTGAGATGATAAGGTTCTTGGTAAAAAAAAAATTAAGAAATTTATTAAATTCAACACCGCAAAAAGTAATGCAATCTTTCAAACTTCTGTTACATGTATATTTAGAATAATAGAAATCTTATTATCTATCATGAAACAGTTAAAATTTTAAATTATTCAAAGGTTCTTCTTATTATGTAAAACTAATTTTACAAATAACAATTTATTTGTAAAATTTAAAAAGTAAATGAAAAATGAAAATATTTTGAGGTGAAATGTATTATGTTTTACACGTAACCAGTAATTAAAGTTCTATAATCATTTCTGAAAAAAATCCTAAATCTAAATTTCATGTCAAACATGAGGGAAAATGTTTTGAAGATAATAGAATTAAAATATGACGAAATATAAATTAAAAATTTTTCTTAGAAGTCACAAATAAGGGTCTTTTAAATACCACATTACCACTTGCTTCCAGTTTATTTTAAGCAATATCGACTTTTCTATTTCCAAAGGAAAAAGTCTATGATGTAGTAGTAAAGAAGCAAAAAGGGAGTGAAATACCACTATCAAATTAAAAAAGGCCTCCCAATTAAAATATTCTTTACTTAGAACAGTTCTGAAGCCGTCAAAGATGCAGAATTCCTGCCTTCGCATTATTATCAAGGCTAATGATGGCATTGAGTTGTGCTATTTCTATTTTTTTTAACGAGCTCTTCATTCTCCTTTGAAAACTTCCCAGATTTGCTTTATTAAAAGCTCTTCATTTCAGGTTATTTTCAGCGTTATTATTATTTTTTTGAATAGTTGATCCGACATTGCTAATTCTAATGCTCATATAATTAGAAGAATGGTACCGATCGTCTCTGTTTCCATCAGTTCTGGTTTTTTAATTATTAATCCTCCCACTCGAAAAGGTGTTATTATAAAGAAATGTTTTTAAAACTGAACAATTGTAGTTATTATTGTAAACGAAAATTTCAATTACTAGAGTGAAATATAAGTTTGATGACTTTAAAATTTTTTGCTTTGTTTCAATTACTGTAATCAAAGGTTCTCAAACAGTGGCGAGTGATTTCTAAAGCAGTGCTAGATGTATTTTTTATAAATAAAAAACATATAACTTAAAAGTAAATAACATAAACTTTACGTCACTTGAAACTTTAAGTTTTAACCCAAACTTAATTATTGTGAATTTCTAAATTACTTATAATTCGTCAGCGATTACCAATAATTCGTTACCTTTAAATAATTTTCGATTTGAAATTTTAAAATGAAAAAGAAACACTTCATTTCTTTCACAATAATAAATTTATGTAACCACGTTTTTTTAATAGACTTCTACAATAGATTAATTTCTAATTCTACATCAGACGAATTCTATATTCTTTCCCTACTACTCATATTCTTTCATTGTTAATATTAAAACTGTTTTATAAAAAATTAAATATATATTGTTAGGTATTGAAACATTTCAATAAAATTGATAAAATAATAATAATGACAATTTTATATAACTGATAAATGGAAATTTTGTATGTGATATATATATATAAAATTAATTATCAATGATAATTTTTTATATTATGATAATTTATTATGACTATAAATAATAAAATTCTTAACATTTAAATTATTAAGTTATTATTTAAAAAGAACTATGTATATTCATATGTTGTTAAAACAATATAAACTGAATAAACTAACAAAGCATCTGTTATATTTAATAAAAAAGTCGATAAGAATATTTTTTCTTGGTAACGCCAAAGTAAAGGTTAAAAACATTTTTAATTAGATATTTTAAACAAAAAATATTTCAAATAAAAATTAAAGATTTCTTGAATCTTTCTTTTAAAAAAATATTCATACATTAAAATAAACATTGTAAAAAATGATGACCAACTTGAGAGAAAAATCCTTTTAACTTTTCATTTATTAAAATATATGTAATTAAAAAGCATTTATTCATGATAATATAAAATACTTTCAAATTAAAAAAAAAAAAAACTCTATTTATTGGATTTAATTGTATGTCCATAGGCCAATAATCAAATTACAGTTTTTCTGATGCTTCACAATTAAGAATTTTATTGTGTTTTAGTCCTAGAAGAAAATAGAAAAGGTCAAAAAATTATTTAAGAAACGAAAAAATTTCAGTTACATTTCGAAAGCTTGATCTTTTATTCAAACTGATTTCAACTAATTTTTACTTCATATTTTTTAAACAAGCGAAGTTAAGCAAAGTTAACTTCTTTGAATAAGGAAATTTTTTAAAAATCTAAACTACTTTTAACAAAAGTAATTTCCAACACAATCTAAATTACCAGTTTGAATATTTCAAATGATTTTTAAATTTTATTCTAATACAGTAGTCAAAATTATTTCTAAATGGCTTATTAAAAATAAAAATGTTTTAATATTTTTATTTTTAAATTACGCGTTAATAAATAAATTATAAATAATAAATTACTCGTTTACTTAATTTAAGAATTTCTTGCTAATTCAAGGTGAAATAAGGAAACCAAAAATACTAAAGACTTTTTTTTAATTCTAAATTAAAATCAAAAGGTTGTTTTTGTAAATGTATCTAGCACCTTGATTCCTCTGAATATTTCATAAGAGATTATAATTTTCATTTCAATTTCTTATTTTCTTTTCTAGTTTTAGATGTGAACAAATAAAAAATAAACTACTAAAAGAATTCAACGAGTAACAAGCATTGAGAAGAATTTAGATTTACCTTCATTGAGAGCACGATGATAAAAAGTGTTAAAATAAAATCCAGCGAATTTAATGAGCAAGCAAGCTATAAATTTTATAAAACATCTTTTATTTCAGCTATTTTTCTAAATTAAATTTCTATTAAAATAATAACATCCTAGTTCTTTAAGCTTCAGAAGAATAAAAAATTTTTAATGCTTTTTCTAATCTGCGTACAAATGAAATTCTTCAAATCAAATTTAATACAAGTGTATAAATCAATATTATTTATAAAATCCTACCTATTTATTAAAATATTATTGACTTAATCGATTTATTAACTGAGTTTATACATTTTCACTTGAAATGTGCTCAATCTTGAAACATAAATTTTTAATTCATGGAAAAAACATTTTGTATAGTTAAAAAAGTTAAATATCATTAAATCTAATAAGATTAATCAAAACATTTTCATCTGAATGAGTAAAGTAGTTTCTGTGTTTGAATTTTTATAATTAATTTATTTCTCGTAATGGCTTTGATCTTTTCTCATCTTTCTATAAAAATATTTTGAACACTCAAATATTTGACTTAATAAATATATTACTTTTGAACACAAATTATGTAATGCACATACTTTATTAACATTTTAAACATATATTGATACAATATACGAATCTTATAAACAGTATGATACTTGATATCTTGTTAACCTTACACATCTTTTTTTATGACAAATATCTTAATATTTCAGTTCAATATTTTTCATATTATATCCAAGAGCTTTAGTTTTAGGCATATATGTTTATGTCTGAATTAGATATATTTAGACTTTTAGATTTTATCTTTAGTAAATCTGAATTAATTGCAGAAACAATTAATTAATACAAAATATATTTTTTTCCTTCTGGTGAATTTAATTTCAATTCTTTTTAAGTAAACTTTGGGAAAATTAATTCAATATTTTTAATTTCACCACAACATTAAATTCTCATTTGAACTTTTCAATTTTAGAGCTAGTTTATTCCAATCTCGTATTGTTATATAATTTTGAGATACTTATATTTTACTATAGTAAATGATTCTATAAAAGCGTTTACATATGGAGAGGTTTATATGATATAAACCTCTCCATATGTAAATGCTTTTATAGAATCCTTTAATTTGAATGTTTCCTTTGAATTTTTGTTAAAATATGATAAATTTTGTTTCGTAATAAAATCATTTATTAGTAAACAAAATACAAAATTTTATAATACTTGAATAAAAAATAATCCATTTAGTTTAGACTAATATTTTTTGAATGTATAATTTGTTGACATATTTCCCATAGATGTGGAACACAATAATCTTTTTAAGTCTTAACTTCATAACAAATGCAAAACAAAATAAAAAGAATACATACCGAGCATTGTTATTCAATAAAGTAGATTTGACTTCAATCGTTTCGAAGTATTTTAAGAATTTTCTATTGTCAGGAGTTTAAAGCTCAGCGTGCAATTTAGAATTCTTCACCGGTGTTATTCAAAAATTTCCATTTCATCTCATTTGAAATTCTTTAACAGGTTTACGTTCTGATCAGTAAACATTAACTTCAAAATAAAAATGCTCGCTCCAGTTGATTAAAAAGAGCTTTTCAAGATTTAATATCGGAGATGAAGCTAAATGTAAATCTTTCGAGGTAATATATCCATTATTTCGTGAAACATCTCAATTTTAATATTTATCTTTCGCCTACAGAAAAACATGTAAAATAATCCTAAGGAATTCAAATAAAAGGAAAACAGTATGCAAAACCTTGCACTCCACCAACGCAAATAAATAATTCGCATAAGAAAGATAATACCTAAACATGACACAAAGAAGTTTGAAAATTCCCAAGACAATGAACACAGCATGCATCAACAACATTGCAGTAAATAACTAAATATTTGAAGCCTGCAGGATGAAAAAAAGCTCAGAAACACTTTTTTTTATTATTTTGTTTTCGGAAATAAAACATCTATACGTCTATTCATTCATTTATTTTACCTTTTGTATAAAATGTTGGAATTCTTGCATAGTATATCATTTCGATTTCGCCCGTCCTCAATTTGCAATTGAATGATTTTGAATAGTAATTCAATTAACAGGCTTAGCAACCGAAGAAGACTGATGCACGATCTTTTGTATTCGACTATTTTTGTCTTGTTTATCTCTCAAAGGAATAGCTTTAAAGGCCTACGTAATAAATCTATGACGTTTTCAACATCCAGTCAAAGTCGAAGGAAAGCAAATTCGTGAACAGAATTTAAATGAAGTAGTTTAAGACCGATGCTTTAGAATAAACATCAAGAAACTTCTGAGCGTTTCTATTTGGATGAAAAGTCAAGATTGAATGAATAAATCTAAAAAATAAGAAACTTTGCTATTTCACTTTGCTGTCTGTATTCTTTGTCATTTGAAGAATAACAGCACATCAAAGCCTCTCCAAATTTACGAACATCTATTAAAGAAATGTTTCATTTTTACGTAGGCACTTCGAAAACACGCACTTCGCAATAAATCAGTTATTGCTCTTACTGTCAATCAATGCAGATCCAAAGATTCGTATTTTATATTTCTAGGAAAAGTGAGAAAATCAATGTTTCTTTCCAGACATATTTACTTTTTTTCGATTTTGAAGGATGGCATTTATTATTTTTCTCGTCGCTTGTTTCAATTTTCTTAAACGCAAAACACCTTCGTTTTACTCCTAGAAAAAATATTTTAAATCTTAGAGCTTTACTTGTAACAAATTCTTAAGAAATTTTTTGTAGTTGTACAAATTTGCTCTTGAGTTAATATGATCAAAATGTTAAATAAAATCTAATAAAATGATAAAAACTTTTGATTATCTACTCCCAAGTTATATTTTTATCCAACAATATAGGATTTTCTTTTCCATAGTTTTTTAAACTAATATAGTAAGTAATAAATGTTAAAATAAAATTCAATTGCTTACTAGTTATAAAAATAAACGATAAACAGTAATTAATATCATTTCAAAACTATTTCGAAAATATTTAACCATTCCAGCGTAAATTTAATTTAGTTTTAAGAATATAATGATTACAACCTTCACGAAAATAATTAAATTTTGCGTTTTTTGCACATTATGTACTAAAAAATGAACAGAATAAACTTTAGAAAATTTAAAATTCATTTGATTAGTTTAAATATTTGAATTTAAAAGAATTTCATAAAGAATATTTATATAGGGTTTTTTTTTTTAATTATGTTTAAGATCACAATAAATTTTATTAGAAAAATTGCTATTAAAAATTAAATTTAATATAAATTTTAAAACAGTTTTTAAATCGCAACAGATAAAATTTTCTTGCTTTTTAATTGCTAAATATTGTCAAAATTATCTTCCTTTTTAACTTCTCAAGTTCAACTGAAATGCATTTTCTACTTCAAATAAATTCACATAATGTATTACACTACAAATACCCTTACTTAATGTATTGTATAACAGATACACCGACAGAATAGATTGTCAGCTATCTGCTTGAACAACTCAAAAGATATTATTATTCTAACATTGCTTTATTTTTAATTTTTAAAAAACACTTCATAAAATCTGAGGAATAGACTGTCGTAATCAAACGTAATTAACGCTCTCGCTAATGACACATCAGCCAATGTCCCACCACAAAGTCGTAACTCATCAGTAGCGAAAACAAGTCGAAACATGCTCGACTTATCTGCTGAAACAAACATTTTTCCATTGTTTGAGTCTAGCTAATGATTAAAAGATCACGCATTCGGGCTTTAAGATTAGTTGCACCAGTTCAACCATTACCGGAAATCGGTGGGCGACAAATCTCCTAAACATGAATAAGAGTTTGTTTCGGGATCGATTTTACTCTTTTAGTTTATCTCACCCCTCTTTTAAAAGTGCTACCTTGCTGTGAGCTACCTTTAACTGTGGCATCTTCATAGATGTCATGGGATATAGGTGGGCGTGTTAATATACCTCATGCAGTATTCTATGAGACTGATGCCTTCTTGTTACCACCCAACCTGTAACCGATCTATTCCGTCCCAAACGCCTCGGATATGTTCAGTCAAAGGGAAGTTGTTCAAAGAGTTCTTTGTTTGTAGAAATACTCAATTTCAGAGTTGGAAAAGTTCATATATCATTCCAGCTTTATTTATATGGAATAGTCGAAAGCAAGATTTAAATATTATTCTGTGTAACTTAATTTCCATAAATGTGACTTTCAATTTATTTTTCTTATCCGATTAAGCTATTTCTGAGTTTTTGATTTCATTAGTAGAAAATGAATCTCTAGACAAGTCTTCTAAACAAGAATAAGAGATCGATTTCTCACCTTTTTTAGTTTATCTCAACCCTCTTTTTAAAGTGCTACTTTGCTGTGAAATGCTTATACCCAGCGATATCGTCATATATCTGATTTTAACATTATATATGTTAAAATGTCTCTTATAGTCTTCCAGTCTTCCACAAGATTGAGGTTTTTTTTGTTACCATTTAATTCGATCTTCCTGCATGTAATTAAGCTTTTCCTTTCCTGCAGATACATCCAATCAAAGGCCAGAAAGTTATTCAAAGAGGTTTTTTTTTGTAGAAATACTCATAGAAATAATTTATGGAAATACATTATATGTCTTATAATTTTCTTGATGGAAATAGTTTACATGTCTTCTTATATGTATCTTCAAAGTTTTATCTATGAGGGCAAGTCGAGACATGGATTTAAATCATATTTTTCTGTGTATATTAATTTCCATAAATGTGACTTTGCAATTTGTTGACTTATTTGTTTAAACTATTCCTACATTTCTCATTATACTGGTAGAACGTAAATTTATAAAATAGTATTTATCTGTATTAATTTATATAATTTTAACAAATCATAGTTGTTTGTTAAAAAAAAAGTTTTACTTACTTATGATCATAAAATTATTTTATACCAAAACATTTTAAAATATAGTTAAACATTGTCAAACATTTACAGAATTGTATCATAACTGCTTTTTACAAGTCTATTTTTCAAAACTTTTGAGTTGCATTTACAAATATTTTGAGGGAAATAATAATTTCATTAGGAAAAAAAAATTACTTAAGAACACATATATTTTAATTAACATAATATCTGCAAATCAATGAATGCACTTAAAAGGGATGCAAAACTTCAAAGTAAATAAATAAATATTGAGTTTTAAACGAAACTTCAAAAAAGAAAAATAAGATATTCTATTGTTTTAGAAAAATTTTAAAAAAACAGCACACAAAAAAAACTTTTACTAAACAGCTAATTGAGATCTTTTGCACTTTAAAAATAATTAGAAAAATTTGCAATATTTTTTCGTGGAATAAAATATTTTCGTTGAAATGAGAGCGAGATTGATAGTGAAAGAAAGAAAAGTTGTAACCAAACTTTATTCAAATAATTAAATAATAAACTAATATGTAATTATTTTCGATTGTTGGACACTTCGACCTAAAACGACAGCACTAGAATGAAAGATATATAGAAGATTCAGTGTTACCCAGGATGTACATTTGAGGACTGCTATACTACAGTCACATTTTTGCCAAAGTAACTTAATGATAGCACACTTCTCTTCTTTTCTTTAAATCTAAAGGAAGGATTATTCCTGTCTACGGATTTACTGTGTTCATCCCTGTCATAGACCTTAGAAACTGAAATTTAAAATGTTATTACATGTGATTAAATTTAACAAATCATGGAAAAAATGTTTTAGAACTTTATCATCCATTTAGTAATAGTATTTATGGATATTAGTATTTAGTATCCATTTTTACCAGTATTTATAAGGGCTACAAGGCTATAAAATTATCGTTAATATAATTAAATATGAATAACTAGCTATAATGAACGTAGTTGCAAAATCAAACTTTGTAAGCAGTGCTATTTCTTTTATTTAGTACAATACAATATACTAACTAAATGCATAATTAATATATTTTTATTTGGCATAATGCAATAAACATTGACTAAATATGTGACTAAGGAATAATTAGGCTCTAAATTAAATATATAAAAAAAAAAATTGAAATAATCACAAAATTTTTTATTACAAATTTTTTGGAATTACGAGTATTCTGGAATGATATAATTATAATGGAGTAGGATATTCTAGAGGCATACAATTTTTTTCCATCTAATATCACAAAATGTTTTGTGATTTGTTTTCCTTTCCTTTCCATTATTATTTCCTATCTTAGGTTTATTGATTTTAGCAAAACAACAGAAATATTTGATAAGCTAACAGGACTGAGACTTATAAAGAATACATTCCCAACAAACAGAAACTTTTTGTATTTTCTAAATAACTTTTTTCGTTTAGTACGAGTAACTATTGATTAATTTATGGCTCATAAAAATAATTTTTACATTAATTGAGGTTCATTTCTATCATAGTAGTTTTACTGAGATTTCACCCAATCAATAACTGCTTATTAATCCAGGCGTTTCCTCTTATTTTATTGCAATAATTTTGAAAAGTATATGAATGAATTCTTTAATTTCCTTGCTTTCTTAATTAATTCTATTATAAAAATACGACATACCATACTGAATTTTTGTAACTAAAAAAAAAATTCAAGAAGTGTTAGTTCTGAAACCAGAACTAATGATTGCATAATTATCATTTTGGTTTAATTTGTTTTAAATCTGAATGTCATTTAAGAAAATAATTAAGAGATTTCTAATGAGTATTCTAGTCTTTTATTATTTGAATTTGAAATAAAACTCTCTATTAAAGTAGATATTATATGCAAGGAATACATCTTTCCGGAAATAAATTAATTTCTTGTAGGAAAATTTCAGTAATCAGCAGTTGTAGTGTAGTGTCCTCTAAACAATATGTGTAAATATTCATATAAATATTTATTACAGCATAAAAAATGCCAACAAACTATTTAAAAGAGAAAATAAAATTGCATACACAATATATTTAAGAGCAATATTAAATATGCAATAAGAATAAACGTCAGTGAAAAGTAACAATACCAAATCTTAAAAAAATTATTTGAAGAATTTGTTCTTAAATAATTCGACTTAATTAATCAAATAAACATCTTGTAAGCAACTAGTTTTATAACCAGCCGAAATTTCATTGAATTTGGGGTTTTTATAATTGTAGTAAATAAACTAGCTTCGAAATTAAAATTTAGAAATGTAGCAATAGATGAATACAAAAAATACATAAAAATAGAAGCATAAAATATATAAATCACACTTATAGAGATGGATGATACTTTTTTCTATACCTTGATTAAATTCTCTCCAATTTTCTAACTATTTAATTATTTTTCCAAAAGAAAATTATTTTCTGTATAATTAAAAATTATATTTATTAAATCTGGTATATTTTAGTGGATTAATAAAGATATAAGTCAGTATATTGATATCTTTAAATTAAAAGCATATTTTTAAACAATAACAGCGAATCCTTTTTATTGAAGCCGATGCTGTAGCATAATACAGATTTCTTATATTGTTACAAATTTTTCTGGCTAATTAACACACAAAAGCTTTTTGATAATATTTTTTTTAAATCTGGTATATTTTAGTGCATTAATAAGGATATAAGTTATTCTGTTGATGTCTTTAAACCAAAAGCATATTTTTAAACATTAATATGGAATCTTTTTATTGAAATAGATGCTACAACATAATAAAGATTTCTTATATTGTTACAAATTTTTCTGGCTAATTAACACACAAAAGCTTTGTGACAAAAGAAATTAAATAATAGAATGTATCATTTTAAATTCAGGCCTGCCATTCGAAACATTCTATGAATTCAAAAAAGCTTTTTCTCAATAAATGTTTTCACAAAATTAAAATAGATTTGGGAATTACTTAATTGCATAGTAAAAATATTGGAAAATAACACAATGCGTAAAACAAAAATAACAATAAATGCAACATTTTAATGCATTTTGTGTTCTTTTATTTTTAGTTATTCAATAGAATCACCTTAATTTTGTTTTAAAAAACATTTTTTTCTCTGGTAAAGAAAGATATGAGTAATTGAATAGCATTTTTTTATTGTATTAGCAAGTTTTATTAAAATTTATGACATCTAACTTTTACAATCTAGATGAGAGGGGACGGGTGTTTGTTTTGCTCTTTTTATTATTTTATTTAATGCATTTCAATGCATCATCTGTTTTTTTATTTATTTATGATTATTTTTTCTCTTATTCTTAAATTACAAAAAAAAAAAAAGATTTTTTAAACCAACATCTAGTAGTTTTTTTGATAAACAAAACATTGAATGTTTTATTCATTTTTCATTGATACTTATACTTTTAGTAAAATCAAAGTGTCAGAAAATGAAAAAGAAAATTATTTAATACTACTTTAATACTAAACAATAAGGTTTTATTTAAAAAAGATTAAAGATATCACAAAATATTAAATATTCACTTTAAATGTTTATTAATGTAAAAAAATATTTTTTTCTTGCTTTGTTAAGTTTATCTTACAAGTTCTATCTAAGATTTTAATTCTGTTTTAGATATGAATAAATCTCATTTAAAATAAATTAAATTTTCCAAATTATCATACAAGGATATGTAAAACACTAAAAATATAAATACATAAGATAGATCTTTTATTACAAAAAGATAGATTTTCGAGATACTTATTTGTTCAAAGGATTATACTTGCACACAATATGTTATACACAGAGTTTAAAATTATTTATTAAGTAAACTGAATTTCTCAAATTGATTAAATTAAATTGTTAATGCATTTTTTAATATATATATATATATATATATATATATATATAAATTGCATAAATATTGCATCTATAATTGCATAAATTATGATAAAGTTTTGTTCGAAATGAAAAAGATTTTATGTTTTGGCAAAGGATTAAAAGATTATTTTTCAGATAATTAAAAATAACTCAACATCATAACTTAAATAAATTAACAACAAAATAAATTGTGTCAGGTATCTTGGAACAATTAACTTAATGCTCATGTTTTCCTGGAAGGTTTGAAATATTTTAAACATTTTGTAAGTTTAAAATTCTTAATTATTTTATGACTCAGATGTAATAGAATAAATTTTAAAAACATTCATCAAAATCTTTAATTGAATATCTGTTAAAAATATTATTAAGAAGAAAGAATGCACACTAACTCATGTAGACAAAACATAATAATATAGTTCAATGAAGCAAAAATTTTGTAGTTAATATGTTTTTCACATATCTATTAAACTTGTTTGTTTTTAACTAAAGCAAATGTTTTGTAAACACAGTTAATGCATAGAAATTCTGATTACTATGTCCCAAAGGGTAATTATGGGTGAAATTAACTTTCCAAGATTGAAAAAAAATAATTAAAATTTTACAGCTTTTATAAACGAGTAAATTAGTTTAATATTTAAAAAATTATATTAATAATAAAGATGCAATTTAAACGTGCCAATATGAACCATTAACAGTTATCACTTTAGAAAACACTTCAAATTAATTTAAATTATATAAATTATCGCACTTCAAATGAGGAATTAGTTTATAATGCAAAGAGGAAAGGAAGTATTAATTTATTTTTGACATAAAAGTAATATCTAACTAAAAAATAATTTATTTCTACTTAGAAGACTGATGGTATAGTTATTAATCTTATTATAGTTAATAAAAAAAATAAGATTCAACATATCTCTATTAAGATTTAAAAAGAAATAAGGCTTAAAAAAAAAGAAGTTACGTATAAAAGACTTTTTTTGTTACCAATATACTGCCGACATAGAAAATGCGGTATCATAAAACAATGTCTAAAGTGTGGTGAAAATTGATTGAGATACAAAGAATTAACACGTAAATAAGTAGGACCACTTCTCACGACGATGCAAACAGAAACCCTATGAGGTACAGATTCAATTTACATGCGGATAGTGTCCTGAGATATGGAAACTCATATGCTGTCAACCATCTTCCACAATTCGTCCCCCTATTAGTGTTGAAGCAAAGCTGACAAACGATGACTAATCACGTCAAAGATATACTCGATCAGTGAAAGATCTACACATTGCAAGCCAAGGAAACAACTGCGCATGCTGCGAAGCTTGTCTGTTGATGAATGCCGCGTGCAGTCACTACCGGAAAATATCCTTTTGCAGCAGTCTATAGCACCTTATCAGCATATTGTCGTGTCGTCAATGTGTCTGTGACATGTACCAGGAACAACCTGCTATCGTGTATTATAGTACTCCAAACTACTATGCCCCCCGCTGATGATGTTTAACAATAACAACGTAACAATATTAATAATAGTGGTTGCATTGGTTCTGTCTTCAGGATGCCATTGCAGACTCTCATCCGACAACTATAATCAGGCAGACAGAATCGAGATTTCGTAGATCGACATGATATATTTCAATTAAATTCACTGAAGTAAAGCATATATCATTTAAATGGAGGCTTGTCATTCCATTTTGCCAGTAATAGATCATCCTTCCGGAATGTTTTCCAGTAATAAAAAAAAGGCAGATATTAGAATTTATGATAAATAATTATTTAGTTTTAAATATATTGAAAATAATTACGCGTGAATAAAAAAGAATTTGTAAGCATTCATAAAAATTGTATATACTTATTTTTAACAAGTATAAGTATATACGATAATAATGCTTATTGTCCATACTTAAATCTTTTATTAATGTGTTACTCTATAGAAATGAATTGTCTATGGTGATGTTGGGAATGAAAAATTAATTTTTTAACAATTAACTCATTTCTAGTGTATTTGGTATTACTTATACACAGAGTTGAAAATTATTTCTTAAGTAAATTGAATTTATCAAATTGATTAAATTAAATTGGTGATGCATTTTTTTTTTTAAAATATTTATCTAAATTGTATAAATATTGCATCTATAATTCCATAAATTATGATAAAGTTTAATACGATTGATGGTGATTAATACGAATGATGCATTATAAAGTAGCTATAAGTATTAAAAATTCTTCCATAATGATGCTTCAAATTAAAAATTATTAATGCATAAAAATAATATTTTATCTTTAAATGCTGAGTAAAACATTGAGATAAAAAAGTTTACTGACACTTTGTCTTTCTTAAAATAAAATGAAAAACGTATTTAAATTTCTGTTATCAGAACGAATCTTCTTTCAAATCCTATATAATCCAAACACATCGCATTTCAAATCCCAAAATTAATAGGAATATCTTGTTTGGATTTTCTGAATTATCATTAAATACTTTGCCAAATTAGGTAGTTAAGCTGTTTTAAATAAAACCTGTAATTAATCGAATTAAGCTGTGTTAAAATAAAGTTTTTAAATGAGAATCCAAGAAACCACCTAAGAAAAATCCCATATAAAGAAATTATTTTTAAATTATCGGAGGTTTCCCTGGTACAAAAATAAAACTTGCAAATAACAAATTTCGTAAACATTGAAAATATTTTTAATTTTTCTATTTCAGATTACAATAACATAATGCAGTTTTTATCTGTAACTTAAATAGAAACTTAAAATATTATTTTTTCATCTAATTAGAAAATTATTTCTCATAATCTTCTACATATTAAAAATTTCTTTGTTGAATATTAAAAAGATTTATTATAATTACAGAGGAAGGGGCAAATCAGCTTTAACCATCTTGATCCAACTGATGAATACAACTCTGAGGGTACCTCTGTCTGTATAGAAGTTTGTATTTATCAAGGTATGTTTTTGTTATAAATGTTTGATACTTTTATTAAGGTAATTAGAAATCCTCTTGAACTGAAAGAAAGTCATTTAAAACATACTTCCTTTACCTTGGAACACAACTACTATACCCTGGAACATAACTACTATACCCTAGAACACAAATAATGCACATGTCTTCAAACACATTTTAAAAAAATAATCATCAAAAATTGCACAGTCGTACAGGTGGGTACATGTCTTACATCCTACTAAGCAATGTATATGTTTTAAAGAAATAAATAAAGTTATAAAATAAAAATTGTAAATTGTATATGTCTCTGGTTATCTAAATACTACACAGTTTTCTTTTAGTATTTCATAAAAATTGTACAAATTTAAAAAATAGTTACATTTATAACTTCACTAGTATTTCGATAAAATGGATCCTAAAAGGAATAATTTACTTTTATTCTCTGGATGAGGAAAGAGACCAAAAACATAGAACATGGATGTCTAGATTAGCCCCCATTATGTACTTTTAGAGTTTTGTCAATTTCTCTCCTTATTCCACCTGAAATATAATGAAAATTTCATCATTTTTCACATATTGAGAATCCATTTCATGTAAGTTCACATTCCATAAATACAAATCTAAAGGCATACAAAGTATAAATAGTATACAAAGACATATATTAAACGCATATTTTTTAATTTGTGACAAAATAAAACAATGGAAACTTTTCTGAAAAATACAGTGAGCAGTGTTTCTACTTCGGTAAATACACTCAAGGCAGAAAAAAAATACATGAAGTTAATACACATAAATACAAAACAATTAAATATTCTGAGCAATATAAATGAAAAATTCTTATTGTATGTGCAACAAACAAAATTTTCAAGTAATTATTAAAAGCCATGACAGTTGGTAAAGATAAATATTGATAAAGATTCATATAAACTGGTAAAGTTTCTGGTAAATTGGTAAAGTTTCAAATATTAGAAAAAGATAATCTAGAAACGGTGAAATCTTATTACTAAAGGAATACATGAAATTTCTAAATATTTAAAAATGAGTTATTTATGAATAATTTAAAAATTTCTTAGTAAGAAACAGGAAATTTACTAAATTTTAAAAGATGATAATAAATGTACTTTTATTTATATTGAAAAATTAATCTAAGATATTTTAAGTTAAATTTGTACTTTTTATTTACTAACTATTTACAAAAGTATAAGAAGGTTATCGTTATAAAAAAGAAGAATGCATACAGATTTATAAATTAATTCAACATTATTTATTAATTAATTCTTCATACATAAAATGAATATTTTAAGGCATTGATTTCTGTAGAATATGGAAGTAATGGGATAAATCTTTAAAGATATCTTAGCATGTATCTAAAAATGTTCTGCTCAACATATCAAATTGTAATACACACCTGTCTGTAAATAATTGAAACATCTAAGATATTTTAAGTTAAGGAAAAACACGATATATAATGCATAAAAAATAATAATATTTAATGAAATATGTATCTAAGTATATAATTTTAAGGCAAATTTTTGCAATTAGATAAATCTACATTTATAAAAATACGTTATCAGTGAACTATATCATAATCAAATACAAAATAACTAATAATCCAGTGATACAACTATGGTTTGTTAAATAACATGAAAAAATTTCTAACAAAACAGTTTTCAAAGCTATTTTAATATTTCTAAAGTTGGAGTGAGCTAAAATACCAAGAAACAATTCCAGTTATAAAGCAGCTAAAAAGAAAAAATGATGTAGTGGCAATCACTATTTATTAGTAAATTGAAGTAAACTCTATTATATCCAACAGGTATAAAGTGAAGATGTTCAATCTCATATAAAAATGACCCTGTCTAGCTGTCTAGAAAACCCAATTATAATTGAAAATAATGAAGCTGAACAGCATTCACAAAAGATGTGGATGTTTCATTTCGTAAGATAAACCTTAAGAAAATATCCCAATAGTTTCACGTAAACTTTATGAATAGAATTCCCCTATTTATTGTTTTATGATATGGTGTTTGAACAAGAAAATATTTTATAAGAAACACTTCGCTTTGAATAACACGGGATTAATGTCAACATAATTAGTTTCAAATCATAATGAGTTCAACTAATCTATTCATGATTATTGGATAAATTCTTGTTTTTAATTCTTTTATGTTTCTAATTATTTTCAAGATCTAACATTTATTATAAGCACCATTAATTTAACAAATAATTAGTTGTGTGCTATATTCATTATATATACAGGTTATATTAGGATTAACATGAAACTATGTGATGTGCATTGCATATTGAATAGTATATGGAATCTTTGTGAAAAATTTCTAATTGCTAATTAGAACAAAAATTATGACGCAATTTTTACTGTTTTTATAAAATTCAATATGAATGCATCGGTATCCTTGGATTTCTAACAATATTTAATAATACAGAATTATTAAACATTCAATAATAAAATTTTAAGAAATGCGCAGACAATTTAAGGTCAGTAAAAATTCTAAAAAATTTTTAAATACATATTTTTTTTCCGAATTAACTAGAGAAAATAGTAGCTAAAATTCTTATTTATCTTACACTCATTCTCTCAAAATATATTTGCCTAGTTATTGAAATTCAGAAGCTACAGAATGAAATACCTCAATGCATTAAATTGTTTCCTATTTTAGTTTCTACATTGGTATTCATTCAAAATTAAGAAAATGTGAAATAAACTGACATATAGACTGACTAATAATAAACTGACAAAATATGAAAATTTGCTTAATTTTTACACCAGTGTAATACAATGTAGGAAATATAGTATAAAATATTACTTGACTACTGTTTATTTTTACTTTCCAATAAAATAATTGTGTATCGCGCACAAAGAAATGATTCAACTGAAATGATCAAGATAAAGAAAAATCAATAAAATCAACAATATTTAAAACGTGTTTCTTCACAGATATTGGCTTAGACTAGTTTCGCATAGTGCATCTGAATGATTTCGATATTTTGCAACATTCGTTTCTAAAGACATAGAAAAACATCTTTCTGTAGCTTTATCGGTTCTAGAACAATAATATCAAATAAATACTTTATTATTTTCATCACTCACTGATGTGATATTGAATAGTGTTAATCAATATCAAATTCGAAGAATTCAGCATTGTATCTGGAAAAGCAAGATACTTTATACATTCTTTTAGGATACGAGTTGTCACATTATTTTCTCATAAAATTATAATTTAATAACGTTAATATTTTATTTAAAAAACAATATGATGACGACTCCTTGTTAATGGACAATTTTAAATAAAGTTTCTGGTGAAATAATAATAATCTTGAAGGTAGATAAACTATTGCATGTACTATAAAAATTATTTATATTTATAACTATATATAGAGAGATAGATAGATATAGATACAGATATGTACATAGATATAAGTATATAAATGATAAAATGTTTCAGTCAACTTCATAACTTGGACATGTATAATATATTATTTGAACAAGTTACAAATAATTTTTACAAGTTTGGGAAATTCTAACTTGATGTCAAATCTTAAACCTAATCTGCGAAAACGAGAAATAATTAAAGTTAAGACACTAACACTGAAGTTTTATTTGACAGATGATGTTTTGTAAATTTGAAGGAAAATTATACATGAAAATAACGAGAAATTTTCTTGTTTGAAAAAGAAATGAGTGACAGAATTAAATTAGTTAACATTATGTAAAAATTGAACAGGGAGTATCTTTTAAGCAATACTTCAAAACTCCTAAACATGAATAAGCAAGATTAGACAGCCATCCAAGATAAGATAAACATCCATAATAAGACCACAAGTCTAATTAGACTAAGCATCATTGGACATTCTTCTTCCAGAAAAAAAAAGAAAAAGCTGCTTATTTTGAAATTCTATAAATAAATTATTTTAAATATTTTTTTATACAGTACGTTTCTATTATTTTCATATATGTCATTAATAAATATTAATGAATAAGAAATAAAAAATATTTTTCCTTAGCCTCAGCATATTTATTCCTAAACTTTTAATTGCAATAGGCCATTCTATAATACTTGTATATTAATTTTATGAAAGATATGAACAAAACTATTTGATTTTTTTTTTTTTTTTTTTTTTTTTTTTTTTTATCACAATCTTTCTTATAAAATAATAAAAAAATTTTAGAATATATTATTTAACATACATTTTATGATATTTTTAACACTGAAAATTGACAAATTTTTTAACATTAATTATTCTTTTTACTTGCAGATTGAGTTTAAGATTTAATAAAAGTTGTAAATATTGAAAATCTGAACAAATGTTTATTACATTTTCTCAAATGCAGTAAAAATATAAATACGAAATTGTTTCACCAAAAATCCTTAGAGTCATAAAATAAGAGATTTTAAACAAAAACGGGACGTTTGACAATTTAAAAAAAAAATTATTTCAGGAACATATTTTGGAATTAAGGAAGCTAATCTCTTTCGGAAACTTATCTTTTTATTGTTTTATTCATTTAGAAGATACAAAAGGTAACTTGGCATTAGTCTTATCTCTAATGGAAATTGATTTTTATTGTTACACATTCTTACTATTGTCATGTTAAGAAATTCCTTCTAATAATATTGGCTTTAAGCTTACAGTCAGATTTTAAAAACAGATAAATTTAAACCAAAGAAAAGAGATAAAAACCTAGAATGTAAAGAAAAAGTTCTGGATCAATATTTAATTTCAAGACACTTAGTTTCTATTGCTTTTTGTTGAAAAATTGGCGAAAGAAAAAATTAAATCCAAGCATTTTTCGATGAAAAAAACACTTTCAGGAGATGTAGCTTCTTTGCAAATCTATACAAAGAGTAACAATAGCGCTTTTTCTCCCATCAGTTTAAAAAAAAAAAAAAACAGTTGAATACTTTTTTTGAAAAAAAAAATAATAAATGCACTAACACAGTCGTGTATGCTCTTTTATATGTCTTGTTAAAAATGTAGTTAACATTACAAATAAAAATTTTTTAGTTTACTTAATATGAAAGCATTTTCTTATTTAATATTAAAAGAGTATTTTTTTATGACTCTTAAGAAAACGAAAACTCAGCTAAAGGGTGGTGCTTTTTTTATTATTATCATTATTTTAAATATTCAATAGTTTCTGAGACTGGTACAGATGACTTACACTTCAATAATTTGAAAAAAAAAGTATTTTCGTCATTAAAATAGCTTCATTTCAGCATGTAAAAAAAATTGTTAGCAGTAAATTTTTCTTTAATATCTATTCAATAAAATATCTTTATTTATCAGACTTTTGTTAATTTTTTTCAAGTGTCTATTATTTATTTTGTTTGTTTCTCGCCTTCTTTATTTTAAGTTTAGACTGTATTTATCGTTTGTTATAAATTCAAACATTATTCAAATATATTCTCATTTTAACTAGAGTAATGGTATTAAAATTATAATGTAAAATTATATTTTGTTCTCATTTACTACTTTCAGACGAAGTAAATTTTTCTAGAAAAACTCTATTTATTCTCCAAAATAGTTATATTACTACTTGATTTTTTTTTATTTATTTTGTGATTCATGGTATGAGTTTAATAAGTTCTTTACATTATATTATAAAAGTTGTTTACCATTCTTTTATTATTTTAATAGAAATTTAAACACTAATTTTAGTCAATAATTTAAAATTATAACAATTATTGAATAGAAAACAAGTGTTGCTATTATATTTAAACCTATATGCATTTTTAATTAGACCCTTTAGGTATTTTCTATAGCAATAAGTACGAACTTAAGTAAGAATGTATATTATTAGTACCAATAGATCTGTTGCTCATTTCATAGATTTAATGGCTTACTTGTGCTTTATATGTAAATACTTGTTATACTTAATTACTTGTGCTTTATATGTAAATACTTGTTATACTTAATTACTTGTGCTTTATATGTAAATACTTGTTATACTTAATTACTTGTGCTTTTGCAACTCATCTAGTGGCGATAGTGGTAATGGGGTCGAATGCATATTACTCATAGTCTAGAGAGAACAAGGGTAAAAGTTCGAAACCTTTGGTGGCTAGCATTGTAGCCTCTCATTCCAGAAACGAGATGGTTAAGCGGCTATTGTAACACCTTATAAGAGCACTCTACTCATCAGGACCATTCCTAATATGTTTAACTTGAAAAAACGTTGTAAAAATGCAAGTTTCTTTTCATTATATACATTACCTTTACGTGAAAAAAGTGTCTTTTTTATTGTAAACAGATTTCGAATATCAGAATAAAACGTATATACTAGCAAATATTATTAAAAATAATAATTTTAATATGTGATTAAACTAAATAAACTTCAACTGACAATTTTAGATAGCTATTAAAAGAATATCGATTTATATTCCTAATATAGAAAGATGGATACTTTTTTATCGATGCACGTGTCAAGAAAAATTAAAAAATATTTGCAGTTATGTTTGAGGTGTTGAGTAAAAAAAAATATTCTCGGTCATCCAACCTTTTTAGTGGCTATTCATTTACGGTCTTGTTTGCGGAGGACCCAAGGTTTCAAATATCTTCTGGGGTTTTTTTATCCCTAAAGGCAGCATCTTCACAGTTTACATTCCTCTTGAGGTCTTTGTGTTTGCTGATGGAGGAAAAAAATGGGACTTCGTAAGTCAACAAAACAGTTATAGCTCGCAAAGTTCGGTAGCACCCTTTTTGTGAACATTTCATAGTGACCATCCATCAACCAGAAATGATGTTTAAACTGTTAAATGCGTATCAGGGATAAGCCTTCTAAAAGAAAAAACGATACTAGATTATTTTTTTAATAATTGAACTATCCGAAGGGAAAAAGAATTATTAAAAAAAATGTTTTTAATGATTGAACTATCCGATGGGAAAAAGAATTATTAAAAACAATGTTTTTAATGATTGAACTATCCGATGGGAAAAAGAATTATTAAAAACAATGTTTTTAATGATTGAACTATCCGATGGGAAAAAGAATTATTAAAAAAATGTTTTTAATGATTGAACTATCCGATGGGAAAAAGAATTATTAAAAACAATGTTTTTAATGATTGAACTATCCGAAGGGAAAAATAATTATTAAAAACAATGTTTTTAATAATTGGAAAAATAATTATTAAAAACAATGTTTTTAATAATTGGAAAAAATAATTATTAAAAACTGTTTTTTTAATATCATATGAAAATATTATTCGATATGCAAAATGTAGGTAATATTAAATTCTTTCTGACATTTAACTTTCCAACTTCATTCTGTACGTTTAAAAATTTATCATATAACTTTTCCTTTCTCTTTTTTAACAATAATGAATAGATTTAAATCAGCGGAAATATTTTTGTAGTATCTGTGAAAGTGGTAATTGCATGTTTTATTATTTATTGATTTATTTGCATTTTTTGTCTCTAGAATAAATCCTCCTGTAGATAATAGGTGTAAATCTATGAAGGAAATTCAGATTAAATTCTACTGTATTCAAATATCCGAATGATAAGATGTAATTCTTAAATCTGTTGATGAGGAATCGCGGAAAGCAGATCATCATTCAGATCCTGGCAAATAATCAGGAAATCAAATTCAAATAATTTTTCCTTTTATTGTATTGTTAATATTTATATTGTTTTACATTTATTTCATGTTCTATATAAAGAATAAAGGAGTTTTATAAATTAAATTTTCAATGACATTTTGCACGAGGCAAAATTGAGTGAATGAAAACGAATAATGATTTGTTTAAATATTAATCATATTTAAATTTAATCATATTTAGAAAATGTTAAATAAAATATAAGTAAATTTTAATTCATCAACTTTACTTATATGATAAAAAAATACTTTATATTTTTCAGCTGCTATATATTTACTGATGAAAAATACTTAAAACTATTAACTTGATTACACTAAAATCTTATAACCGTTAATGATGTCTTCTAGTAACCTCTTCCACAAAAATATGATAAAACAGATATTTTATATTCTTTATTCCAAATTGAATGATCTTATTTCTCCCACCCTTAAAACCTGCTAGTTATTGATATTATCATCAAATATTTAATATGTCTCAGTTCATAGAAATATTAGGCGATATAAATTCCTAATTCAAAAGATTCTGATTACAAATTCATTTTGTAATTTTTATGTAATTTATAGGTATAAATCTAAATTCAGTATTTAGATATTTATTCAGTCATTTTACTATTTACAGCTTCATAGGAAGCAATATCATTTTAAGGCACTATTTACTTCATCAATAACCATCTGAATATCATCATTTTTGACATTTATTAAACTACGAAATAAGCTCCGAACATTAGCGAAACTTTCCTACCTTTTAAGCATGAAAATCGGAAAATTATTCAAATTTTTGTCCTCAATCCTTCCTTCCTCATCCCTAATTCATGCTTATCCTCAAGAAATCCTCAGTAAAAATGCAAATCGGAATCGGATGTCCCGAATGAATGGAACATTCGGTCCAAATGAAATCCAGATTAATTTCTACTGTAGTATTTGAACATCCGAATGATAAGATGTAATGGTTAAATCTGTTGATGAGGAATCGCGGAAAACAGATTATCATTTCGATCCTGGTGAATCATCAGGAAACCAAATTTAAACTGAATGCCGATAGTCAAACGGGGGAGTGGTTTAGTATAATTATATCTTCGACTGCTCTGTCCTGAATTATCCTAATGAAGGACAATTTCATGAGCTGTCTGCGCTGCCATCTATAATCCTCGGAACTCCTTGTGACCCAGATATATTCGAAAATCAGAGTCCACACTTGTCTGACAGCTGTAGATGGAGTGACAGAGAAGATATGCTTTAAATTGAATTCTCTTCCATTTCATTTCACTCCAAAGGGAATATGACATTTCAATTCAGTACTTGGGTCACTATAAACATACTGAATTTGGCGATTTGAGAAAAGATGGTTTATGATCTTTTGGGCGTTTTTCTTGTATTTTTTTAATGAGTATTGGTAATATTTCTTTAAAATATTAGAAAAATATTTAATATTTATTTATCTGTATAACAGTATGTGTTTCTCAAAATTAGTGATAATTTAATACAAATTGTGAAATCTTGCAAATATTAAGGGATTTTAGAATTTCAAGTTTGTGAAAATTATTATAAATTGATAATTTTAAATTTTTAAAAATTATTTATTCGTAAATTTGAAATTTATTTAGAACATCTTAAAAGCCAATATTTTTATTATATAAAAACATTTAAGCTGATAAGTGTATCAACTCCATTCTGTGCTTTCTTCATTTTAATCTACAAAACAGATTACTTGAGTGAAAAATATGAGCCGAAAGAAACATAAATGCTGAATTACTCAACAATTATGAAAATGTCTTAAAATATATGCAAGTGACTAAATTGGCATTAACAATAATTATTTAAATATAAATTTCTATTTAATTTATAAATACATAAAAGCAAAACAATGATAATAAAATATAGTAATAGATATTTATTATACCTAAAACATTTATCTATTTTAACAAACCCCTAATATAATAAATATTTATTTCGTACTCAATTTTGTTGTCACCTTATGTACTTAATTATTTAAATTATAAACCTATTTATTCTCATTTGACAACCCATTTAGTAATAGAAAATCATAAATTATACGATTCCTTTAAATATTTATTCTTCATGAATTCGTTTTCACGTAAAAAGAGCTTTTAATTTTCCTTAAGTCATTTAATAAGACAGATTTTAAAAAATTTTAAATGTATAAACAACTATAACTAATGAGCAAAACTATTTTTACCAATGGTGTTAATATTTCCAAACATTCAAATTTTTGATTAAATATTCTGGTTTACTTCTATAATTTTAGTCTTTTTAAAGCTTCTTACAAACAATTCATATTTTTAGTAAATAGAATTAGCATTATAAATTCTCTTACTTTTGAAAATTAAAATATTAAAAATAATTTTTAATGTAATTTCCTTTCCAATATTAGTTAATCTTATTTATTTAAATGTTTAAGATTTTTATGTATAAAAACAACAGTACGAATAAATAAAATAAAATTTTAAAAAATATTATACAAAAATAATTATTTTCTCAAAAGAAGCCATGTATGCAATTTAAAATTTGTATACAAGCAAAAGTAAAACTAATGAAATGAAAAGCCAAGATAAAATATATTCTATTAAATAATTATTCACTGAACAATTTCATGGCCTTATAATAAATTCATGTCAACAGCATATGTGTATTATTTCTTAAAACTTTTTTTTTCCTCAAAACAAAAAGATGATTTTTTTCCCACCAAAATATATTCTTATTTCAGCAAAACTCAAAAACTTTAATGCGTTTTTCTATGTCTTGATTTCATTTTACAAAAGAGGATTTCGTCACTCTTCAGATAATCTTCTTATTCCACAGAAAGTAAAGTTAGAATGTATTCCGAGTTTTATGATTTTAGAATAATATTATTTTTTTTCAAAAATGCTTTTTATTAATCTAAAAATTTTTATTTATTTTAACTTTCATTATTCTAAAAAGCATTTCAACTCAATATTTTTAATCTCTTACCCCTTATACGTGAATCACGCTATTAGATTTTCAAAAAAATAAATAATTTCTTGTTAAAATAAATCTTAATTTAAAATTATTTAAGTTTATCTTTTTGTGCTTACGCATTTTGTTTAATATGGAAAAATATGTTATCATCTGTAAAACTATTGTTAAAGTTTTCTTAGTTTCTTAATATTTAATTTATCTTTTCATAGTGCAAAAAAATTACATTGAACATTAAACATTAAACTATTTTTTGTATATACATTTAAAATTAAAATTATACTAATGCTATTAATGCATGATGCATTTTTAAATTCCTTAGTTTTCTTAGCCTAGATTTAATAAAAAAAAACATTATTTCGATGCAAAAATAATTTTTAGTGAGTTGCCCACTACTTATTTGACTGCAAGTAAGATTCACTGATCAAACCTTGTATTTGATGTTCAAACTCAATAATTAAGAAGTCATTAAGTTTTGAATACTTACATTTTGGGAGGATCATCATTTCTGTAAATAAAATTATTCAATTGATTTTAAATAAACTTAGAAAAGTTAAGCCGTGAAATATAAAGGTGTGTTGTATATTAGCTCTAATATAGCAAAGCAGATATCGTACCCATTGGAGGTGTGATTGAACCTTGAACATTTAATTCTCCATAATTTCCTTAAGGGGGCTGATAATCTTCGGAGCCATTTTTCTTTAATTTTTATCATTAGAATTTTTTAGAAGTTCGATGAATCATTTGGATAAAAAATAATTAGCAATTCCTTTCTTTTAATTTTTTGAGGTAATTCAACATAAATTAGGAAATAACAAAAGAAAATAAGTAATAAGTAAAGAAAACCTTAAAACAAAAATATTTTTTCTTATTTCACATTTTGCTTGTAAATGTATATTATTATAAGTACAAAATGAACTATTATGGTAATTTTAAATGCATTTTAAAGTATCAATGAGGTTAAAATTCAATGTATAAAATTAAATATCAAATGTTTAGTAATATATCAAAGTTCAAGTACAATATATTCAAATTATAATAAAATAAATTCATTTTTAAGGTTCATCTAATTCTGTATGCATGTATGCGTATATAAGCAAAATTATAGCAATATTGCATAATAAATGTAAAGAATATCATGTTTTCCGTGATAAATATACTATTAAAAATTAAAATTGAGAAAAATCAGTTGAAAGTTATGTTTTGTTAATTAAATATTTAATATTGAAATGTATATCTAAAAAGCACCTAATTCATATGCTACATTTTTTTTCCATATTAACATATTTATCTTTTTGTTAGCCTTTAACATCTTTCTTTGCTTTTTATAAGCAGATTTTCTCATTCTTTGATAATTAATTACCATGAAGTTTATGATGAATTTTTTTTTTGATGATATATATTATTTTGTCCCATAATCAATAATATATTTATGTAAACTCTTGCTTACAATATATACAGTAAAATACACACATTTTAGTAAATAAATCACACAAATACAATTTAATAGACAAACATACAGTTTTATAAACTAGCATTTCATAAATAAATCTCTTTCCGTTACCAAATTAGAGAAATAAAATTTTACATTAAGTTTCCAATAATAATTTAAAATGAAATTTTGGCTCATGTACAAGGGTTTACAGCTCCACAAAAATTATGTAAATATCACTTTTGGAATATTAAGATATAACTTATGGTTATTGAAACTAGCATTTTCGGTTTGAATCAGGGTATGAATACAAATTATGGTGCCTTTGAATTTGGTAAACATCAAAACAAAAATTGGAACAATTTTAGAATCCTAAAAAAATTCTATTTACAAAAATTGCAAAAACTGAAAATGCATTTTTTTAACTGAAAATCTGTTTTTTCAGTTCATCAGCCCCCTTAATTCTGTCAGGAATTATTTCACCAAACTAACTTTTTTTTAACAATAAATAAAAAATTTAACAAAATCATGAATCGTGAGTGATTATTTTAAACGTCAATTAATAATTAGAAAATAGTTGCTGTCTTATTTAATAATCCTGATTTTAAAATTGCAATAATTTATAATTTATTCTATGAATCTGTTAAAAATTTATCAAGAGACCATAAGTTAGTGTGTATTGGGCATTTGATAACAGGCATTAATTGCAATTATGGTTTAAATTTAATTTTCAAGACCTAAATCAATGAATCTTTCAAAAAAAATTATAAAACAGGTAAGAAATATATCCTTTTGTTCTATAGATTATGCTCAAACTTTTTTTTGGAAGAATTTTATTCGAAAAACCATAATGAGGAAAATAAAATACTTAATACTTTGTCAACAGAGAAAAATTCAGAAATATTTCTCAACCATTACGTAAAGACATTACTCATCCCCCAATGAAAACGCACTGAAAATTTTTAACGTTCTGAAAGGAATCCATCCCCTGGGACATTCCACCGCAGTTCAAATATTAGTTCAAACCAATATGTATTTTCCGCTCCAACACTCTTTGAAAGTAGACTAAGCCACTGCAATCCCAGAAGACAAAACCACCAGCATAGTTTGGAAAACGTTGTATTGAAAAGAGAAATAATGTGAAACTTAGTAAGTAAGGTACACACCATCTAATAGAAAATGCGTCGAATTTTACGCAGACCTCGTAAAACTAGTCTATTCTAATTTCCCTAGTGCGAATGTTAAAATGCAGAAAACAAATTCTTAAAAAGAAAAAGTGCTTTTAATCCAATCTGTTGAGACTCGTAAAAGAGACCTTGCCATTGAGGCTGGAATTCAGTTTCGAAAAGAGTTCTCGACAAATGCATAAAACAGTATTGCTTTCGAAACACAATCCACTTAATACCATTGCTTAATAATTCATGTCTGTTTTTCGGTTTTCAACATCATACTGTTAAAGCAGGAATCTCCATTAACAAACTGTTTTAGACACTATAATTTAAGTTTAAATTAAATATTTAACTAAATATTTTAACATAATTAGATAAACCGTTGCTGAATTTACTCAGAATGTTTCATAGAATGTTTTTATTTATCCTCTTCATAAAAAATATATTTAGTTTCTTGTGGAGATTGTTTTAGTCATTTAATTAAAGTAAGAGATTATATCTACGTCATTATATTTATATAAATATATTACTTCTAAAATATTGTAAATTATTATAAAAAAAACAATAAAAAAACTGAAATTTCTCACGAATTTCAATTTATTATGTATAAACATGCTCTATACACTGAACTGAAATAAATTATGAAAGACCGTGTTTATATACATTTTCATAACGAAACAAATTTTAACATTCTTTGAAAATTTCAAAATAGTAATTGGATTTGTAATTGTGCAATATTCCACAGTTTTTCTTAAGTCATGAAGCAAGTGATAGTTACTATATTGTGAAAACATCAGGAATCAATAGTCGCAACAATATACCAACGTTCAATAATCACATCCATTCCAGGGAGCAAAAATGATCCATAGTTTTATGAGAAAATCAACCAAGCCTAGGATCATTATGATCCCAAAAAACCTGTAATATATTTAAAAAACAAATTGTAGTATAGTCAACAGAACAAGATTGTAATATAGTCAACAAACCAAATTGCAAACCATTATAGTCAATAAAACCAAATTACAAACCAATGAAATCAATAAAACCGAATTGTAATATAGTTTGTACACCAACAAAATTGCAGTATTGTCTTTAAACTAAGCTTTCGTCTACATTATTCATTCAGTACTTTAGTTTATTCAATAATCAATTCGATTTCGCCTGTGAATCGTATGTTTTTCGTGTGTTTTCTTCACAAAACGACTTTCAGGAATTTGAACAAAATGCTTAAAATAATGAATTCTTTGTATATGCATGAATCTTTAAAAGATTCATAGTTTTACCATCATTCCAGTAGTTTTAAGTTCTGAAACATAAATCTTTATTTACATTTTACAAATCTGATTTTTATTTGTTCACTTCACTGTTTTGGCGATTTTACGGAAGTACATATTAATTAAATGTATAAAAGAAATTGCAAAAGTATATTTCAAGATATGATGGGGATACAAAATTAAATTTTTTCTAGAGAACTCTTGACTAAAAGTAAGTTTTGTTTACTGATTTAAGTATTAAAAAGTTTTATATTCCCTGATTTTTATGTGTTTTGCTATTTAATTTTCTTATTTTTATTTCATTCATATTTATAATGTAAAATATTTTGAGTCTAAATAAATAATTATATCATAGAACCAAGTAAATCATTTCAGGAAAACAAAGTTGAAAATTCTTTAATAAAAGAATACTGAAGCTTATGGTTTTATCAAAGTTTTCTCACTACATTAATCTTCAACCATTGAAGATTTTAAAAATATATAATTCTTTTAATATTTTTCCGGTTGCATGTCATAACCTATCTATGTCCAACTTCCTAATAAATGATATAAAAAGCATCTAGAATTAATAAAAAAAACTCAAAATTTCACCTAAACAAATTTGATAATACTATCTTCCATAACTGACTTAATAAAAATTGAAGCACCACGATTAAATATATAAAGAAAATTTAGCTGTAAAATATTTTAATTCTGTGTCTTTTTCTTCTATCATCGTAAAATTAATACGAAAAAGGAATAAAAAGGAAAATGGAAAAACAGTTACTAATTTTTGAGGTAGTAGAAGAAATCACTGTTTAAATAACTTAATTTACATCTAAATGTCAACACAAAAAATTTCAAACTTTAAAACTAGTAGCTATTTATTTTAACAAAAAATTCAAATAAAATAATTGATAATTGATTTTGTCCAAAACCTCCAAGTATACAAAAATGATAATTAGAATTAACAAAGAAAACTGTCCAACTAAACTAACTAACTAAAGATAACTAAAATAAATAGCAGAACTCCATTGCTTTTATATGTGACTGACGACATTATGGTTCCAATCACAGTTATTATATACTATATATATATATAGAGAGAGAGAGAGAGAGAGAGAGAGTGAGTAGACATATGAGAAAAAAGTAATAATCAATAAATAAAAGCTGAGAACTACCACTACAGAAAAAAGTTCAAATCACGAAGAAGTAAATGAAAATGGCATTTTCCTTCCGTCGACAAAACCTGCATTACCAATACAAGATAAAATAGCAAAGTAAGTACAAATATCATAACCTACGACTATCTAGGCACAGCAAACTCTTTTATTATGATTTGTTCTAATTGTACTCACAAAGGTATTCAATATATAAAGTCTAGCTAAAACACTTCATGTTGTTATTTTTATTGTGATAATACGAATCCCAAGAAATCATGTACAAATTTTCTCTTATAAAGAGAACTTATTTCAATTGTTGTAAACCTTAGAAAGATATAAACGAATTATCTGTAGAAAACTTTCTGTACCTTAGAATTGTGTTTCTGAAAAAGGTTATCCTTTTGTGTGTGTAGTATAGCGTATTGCTCATACAAGAAATTAATGGATTTAATAGCCTTATAGTAAATGTTACTTTCCAGACATTTTAATTAACCTTTCATTATTTACATCAGCACCAAATTTATTTTAAAAGTTATTATAAAATATGTTTGACAACTATTTGAAATTTCAAAAATATTTCATAGTAGTTTTTATAAACAAAAGAAATTAATTGTCAAATGATAAAAATTAAATTTAATAAATTAGTATATTTGATTTAAATTAACCGGATATTATAAAAAGTAATTAAAATGTACGACTGTCGATTGTGAGATGCATTTCTGGTGATCGAGACTTTGAAATTCAGTTATTTTTTAGTCTGTTAATACATTTTTATGCTTGTAAAAAATGGTTTTAGATTTATATATCACAATTACACTAATTTATTATCTATTACATTAATTTCATTAACAAGTTCATTAACAACCCATTAACAAGTTATTTGATAAGTTAAACTAGTTAAAATTAACATAGTTAATTACTCTCTAAAACCTTTAAAATATATTTTTGTGATTTAATATAAATTTCAATTAAACTATTAGATTTTCGTTTTAGTCTTTTGTATCTATCACCGCAATTGAATTTTCTTTTTCTGTTATATTTTATTTTCTTCGGAAAATACGTTTTGCTATTCAAACGACCTTAAGTATCACCCTCAAGTTTTCTTACATGATTACAATTTATACATTTCATAATAATAATTTGTTTTCATTTTCATATTTTATTTAAACGCAGCTATTAGAACTGCAAAATCAATCAAAATGAACAATTTCAGCGTAATATTGAGATGAAAACTAGAACTTTTATATTAAATAACAGAGATCCTCATAAATATTTAAAACCTGCGACTAAAACCTTTGCTGTTCAAATCACCCTCAAGTTTTTCTGCATAATTACAAATTACACATTTCATAATAATTTTATTTCGTTTTCATATTTTATTTAAGCACAACTATTAGAACGAAGAAATCAATTGAAATGAACAATTTCAGCGTAATATTAAGATGAAAACTAGAACTTTCATATTAAATAGCTCATCCTCCTTAGAAATCCTCATAAATATTTAAAACCTGCGACTAAAACAAACTTGACATTTCATTAAAGTTCTTTGAAAAATGAAGTGTCGAGAAGAACTGACATTTTTTTATAACGTGTCTTATAAATATTATTCCCCGCTATAACAAGAGATCGGCACTCATTTTGGAATATAAATTATTCTAATCATTTAGTTCAGACGATCTGTCACTGTGTGTCGCCTTACCTTTTGATCACTTGAATGGTTTTGGAGGCATCGCATATTTGGGTTATCATGTGATGTTTTGACGTAGATAAATTTCGTGCTAGAAAAACTCATATAATCCCGTCCAAAGCGTAGAGCTTCTCTTAAGTTACCGTTGAAATACATGAATGACTACTTGATTGACAACTATAAGAAAGTCATGGAAAAACTTTCGCGAAGTTTAACGGAAGCACCGTGGTATCTAAGCTGTCCTGCCAAATGTGAAATATGGATGGGGTTTAGAGATTTTTTTCTCAAGTCTGGGTGAGAACTCAGTCAAGGAGAAAAACTGACCATTAATGTGTCTGTTCGAATTTTTTTATACGTTTCTAGCTCTGAATTTGCTCTGACATTCCTTTGTAAAAATGTCTCTTCGCAGAAATGTTACAAAAAGCAAATATCGAAGCTCATTTTACTTCATCTGCTGCATGAAATACATAATAACAATAGCATCAATAACTTCCTTTTGGATTCTGAGTATTGAAAAATTTTTTTGGCAAAGCTTATTGTTATGAAAATAAATTTTTAAAAATTATATGAATTGCGGTATATTAAATTCATGATTGTATTGCCGATTCATGATTGAATTTATTTATTTACTTACTTGTTTCTCATTTCTGTCTCTTGTTTCTTTCATTATCATACTCCCTAAAGTGCTCAACTCTTATAAATTTCTAGCTTTGAATTTACTCCGACATTTATTTGTAAAAACATCTCTTCGTAGAAATGTTACAAAAAGCAAATATCGAAGTAATTCATTTTACTTCATCTGCTGCATGAAATACATAACCACAATAGCATAAATAACTTCTTTTTGTATTCTTAGTATTGAAAAAATTTCTTGGGAAAGCTGATTGTTATGAAAATAAATTTAAAAAATTATATAAAATGTTATATATTAAATAATACAGATTCATGATTGAATTTTGTATTCATTTACTTGCTTGTTTCACTTTCATCTCTATCTCATGTTTCTTTCATTATCATACTCTCCTAAAGTGCTCAACTTCCCTTACGAAATATTTTGAATTTTAGGTATTTTATTATACTGCAATGAGTAATCCCTAAATATAAAATTAGGACGTCCAAATATTGCATTTATGATTTATCAAAGCATAAATGGCGCGAAAGAATACTTAAAATCTTTTGAGAAACCATATTGTTGAACAATTTTAATTCTTCTAGTTTGAAAACTGGATAAATATGTTAGTTTAAAAAGATTTCAGAATTTCATTTCAGTGCATACCAGACTTTCAATTTCAGTGTTAGTTTAATTAAACCTAGCCATAATTTAAAAAAAGTATAATTAAACTGCTATTACTTATATAAAAATAAAATTATGTAATATCATGATGCTAAAATACTTTATCTTAAGATAAGTTTATAGCAAACTTTGTACGTCAAAATTTGAATTCCATTAATAAGTTGACTCAAACTAAACTTTACCACAAATATTAATTTATTATAAGTTATAGGATTTAATATTTAAATTAGTTTATAAAATAATATAAATAACAATGAATGCAATGAAATCTCATAATAGCGTAATCGATTAAAAGGTTTTGTAATTCAAATAAGATTGACTCAGATGTTAGTTATAGTTAGAAACTTGAAGTTTATTTTTGCTTGGAGCATTTTGGTTAGTGAATAACTATCAAGATATGTTTATAAAAGAAATTGTTAATACAAATTTACATATATAGTGTAAAGTATAATAAATAATGTTACACCATAATTAAAATATTAAAGATCTGACATATTTCATGGGTCAATACCTAATTAGAAACTGAACCATGTATTAAAAAACTAATGAAATATATCCTCAAATGTTTATTAATTATTTTAAAAAATGGCACAAAATCGAAATTCAGTTTTTATTATAAAAAACATTTAGAACTCATGACAAATCAAAATAAATGACATTTTCTCAACCAATTGCATACTACAAACCACAAGCTAGCTTCCTATCAAAGAAACCAATCTTGCTTTTGTTATCAACGGTCAAGTGTTTCAACACAACTCAAATAGTCGAAACAGTTATAAGAGAAGTGTTACAAAAATGAGAAAAAAGCTAGTACAAGAAACATCTTCAGACTTTTTCGAGTTCCTCTTTCACGCTAATAGTATCTCCAGAAAGCATCACATTATTGAGAACTCATTAATCTTTGAGGACGACGCTTGAGAAACCTCCAGTATCCATCAAGGGAATTTCTTTTATCTGTTTTTTTACTGATTTCCTCCAGAATTCATTCTCTTGGGATATCGATGTCTATTTCTGAGTCTTTTCCTATTGGGTTTCTTCTGTTACACAGTACGAAAAAGATACCGGCCTCCAACAGACAAGGAAACCACCTTTCCACTGGCGGTCAAATAAGTCCGTCGTTGTATTCAATCAGTCTCAAGAAACTTGACTTCTCATCCAAGAAGTGGTCTGAGGAATACTTTAAAAGTAAAAAAAAATGTTCATTGCTCTAGTACCTGCTATAGTTCATGATTAATCGTCTTCGTGGAAAATAAATCCTCTTGACTCGAGGCTCTTCTTTTCTCGTCTAGTGCGAAAGAGAGATGTTTCGAGTAGAAAATAAACAAGTGAAGTATTTCATGTGAAACAATTATTTTATTCAGGCTTGGGTTATTTTCGCTTGTCAGACGTTTAATTAATCCATTGATTTATCCAGATCCAGTAATTGAGTCATAACTCGTACAAAATTGAGTAGATGAGTTTTTAAGTTTGAAATACGAATAAATAAATGGTATGGAAAAGAAATTTTTGTGAAAAATTGCATTAATTAAATTTGCTGTTTCGATGAATTTTCTATTTTTTATAGCATTTCTGATTAGACAATATATCATTTAATAAATTTAGAAAAAGAAACTTTATTCTTCATGCACGAGTTATTTAATATTTACCATTCTTTAATATTATAAAATCAGAATGAATAGCATTATATACTCTTCTTAAAAATTGCTGTAGAAATTCAATACCAATACCTTTGCTTATTAATGTTTTAATAACAATACGAGCTTTTTCAATTGTAAAATTCTTTCAGAAAAAAAATTATGTGTTCTTTGAATGTGTTCCAAGAAGATTTTCTGACAATTAGATACATTATATGCATATATATATATATAT